>JAAGKR010001680.1:0-116216 GCA_011419295.1 Clarias macrocephalus
ACTTTATTTGTAAAGTGTTACCATTTTTCAACACCAGCAAAATAATCACTTTAGATAACCACATTTCGTGGTGAATAAAACCGCAGTTTTACGAAAAATTACCACAGTTGTTATGGTTACTATAGTTACTATGGTTAGTGTTAGCATTGTTAATTTGTGGTTTATATTACCCATGGTTACGTTTTGTTACAACATCTATGGTGATGACGCTTCATGCTGAAGATCCAATATAACTGAAACATATTTTTACCAGTGTTAGCTACGTGGATATTTATGGAGCTGAAAGGACTCTGTCTGAAAGATTTGCCTCCTCGCTTTCTTTTTGCAGTTCCGAGCTCTCTTTGTCATGTCGTTTCATGTGTTTGTGTAAGTTGGTGGTGTTACGACCGTAGCGAAGGACCTTTTTAGAGACGTCGTAATTCGCTGTGTTTTCATTCACAGCACTAACATACTTCCACACAGCGCTCCGTTTTCTATCTACCAGGTCCACGGTACCAAGGCAGGCACGCACGCACGCGCCTCGCTCGCACGCTCTCTGCAGCTGCTCGTTTTAGGCGCTGCAGAGTCACGTGATGGTAGGGCAACAAAACACAGCAGAGCAGGGAGGGAGGGGGGGGGGTGTGGGGGGGCGGTCAATGTGCGTGACGTGCGAAAAGAGCTGCGCAAGAGAACGCGTGATATACACGCGCATTTTAAATATTATATGTCGTGAAAACTAAATAAAATCACTGGTTTACAAAAGCCCTTAATATCTAACTAACTAAACTAGTTAACTAAACAACATATTACAGAAAGATATGCATATTGAATTTCTTCCTACAAATTACATAGCTAAATAAATAAATATTATAATGCAAAGTATTAGTGTTAACATAGAAGAGGGGTGATTTGAGTTTCTTGAAAACTCAAAAAATGAGCAGATTTTTTTTTTATTACAAACCTCAATTGCAAGACATTACTTTGGTTCATGGGAAGATATATACCTATTACTTTATATACATTTTAGATCTAGTGGATGAATGTATGGACGAAGCACACGAAACCCTCCATAAATAAAAATGCATGTCATGTGCATGAAATGGCATTTTCATTAATAAGCACCTTAATAAACAGAAATAATATAAATACTGTACTGAGGAAATAATTACTGTGTTCTAATTAGTATATAGAAATTTAAATCCTTTTAAAAAAATTCGTGCTATGCTCTTATTTCAAGACATAATTACAAAATGTTTCTTAGCTACCTACCTACTTACTAATATATGTTTGATTATGAATTTGGAAAATACTGAAGAATAATATTTTTTTATTATTGTTCTTCACCATCATTACATTGTTGTTGTATTGGTATAAGAAATTAATCACTAAATGTTACTTTTATTAAAATATAACAAAATATTGATTTTCATTTCAAGTTTGGACACAAGTTTGCATTTATTGTCTACATTCTAGAATAATACTGGATTTTTTATTTTTTTTTTTCAAAACTATGAAAAAACACACATGGCATTTTTTCATCAACAACAACAATAGCCAGCTCCTCTGGAACATTTCTTGCAAGAACAGCATTGCCAAGTGCATTTGCAAAACCCACCAAGCACCATGATGAAACTGGCTCTCATAAAAACCTTCCCAGGAAAGCAAGATCAAAACTTACCTCTGCTGCAGAGAAGTTCATTTAGAGTCACCAGCCTCAGAAATCACATTTACAAACAGCACCTCAGATTAGAGCCGTTATGAAGCTTTACAGAGCATACGTAGCAGATACATCTCAATATCAACTGTTCAAATGACATTATTGCATATTTTGGATGCCTTTAGCATTGTTTTACAGTGTAGAAAAAAATAAACATCAGGAAAGACCATGGAGTTAGATGGTGTGTCCATACTTTTGACTGGTAGTGTAAGAATGCTATAAATAAGTAATGCCATAAGTATCTCACTGAGAACGAAAGTAATGGTTAAACCAGTCAAACACTCTGTTCCAAATAACTACACATCGCAATCAGATGGTATTCATTCAGTCAAAAAAAAAGTGAACATCGATTATTGTAATTAATTTTCTATCTTTGAGACAGAATGAAAGCGTGTCAGAATGAATGAATAAATGAAAGTAACCTGAAGCCTAACAGTATATTGCATAGGAAGGTCCAATGCATGTCAAGTCCTTTCCTCTGGAACTCTTAGGGTGCCCAAACTTTTGCACAGTGCCACGATAATGTTTTTATTTTATATTTATGTTCAGTTTAAGGCATAAGAAGTAACCATGCACCGATGTTTGCTGAAAATATTGTGCATTTCTTTCCATTTCCGAGAGACTGCGTTAACATCTTTTCAATAAAAAAATCCAAATCTGTTATTTATCAAGGGGTGCCTAAACCTAAGCATAAGACTGTATGTAAAGTAACTTAATCATGTATAAAAAGTGTGGCTTGAGATTCTGAGAAAGCCTCGCCTGTGTTTTAATTTGATGTTTCTTTATGTTCAAAAGAAATATCTGGACTTTGTTTTCAATCCAATCTGCTTTAAGTGTACGTACTACCTTTAGCGGTATTTAACGTTCAGGCTGATTTCAGTAAAAGTAAACTAACTGTATACTCGGATAGTAGGGAAGTTTGGAATTAGGGCCTATTCTTAAATATAACTGAGGTTATAACCAACAGGGTCTATAACAGGGTGCTTTTAAAGAGCTCTGAGATATCAACTGAAGGTTATTTTAAGAAACTGCCCATTAAAGAAACAATGAAAATAAGAATAATAAAGAATAATATATCCTACAGCTATATAAGCAGAGAAAATGTCAAAGAGTTCAGGATTTTTAGAGAGAGAGAGAGAGAGAGAGAGAGAGAGAGAGGTATGAAAAGACAAAGAAGAAGTATGAGAAAATCTCATCTGGGTCAAGTGAAGACTCCTGAAGGAGTAAAACATAGAGGATCAACTGTTGGTCTTGCTGAAACCCTACACAGTGTAAGCTGGCAGGCAGGTGACCGGGCCTGCTGAGAGACTGACAATGGAGCTCTGTAAGAGAGCAAGGATGAGGTTTCCTTAATCATCACAAACCTGCGTGCAAC
This sequence comes from Clarias macrocephalus, assembly GCA_011419295.1. Taxonomy (NCBI): domain Eukaryota; kingdom Metazoa; phylum Chordata; class Actinopteri; order Siluriformes; family Clariidae; genus Clarias; species Clarias macrocephalus. The sequence continues at coordinate 3,072 of JAAGKR010001680.1, forward strand.
TCTGATAAGCCCAGGTTTGGTCTCAGGTTTAATGTTTTTTTTTTTTTTTGTGAGTTTCACTGCATTGAGTTGGTGTTGAAAATAGGTACGAAAGAATGTTTAAACATTTTGCTGAATACCAAATTGAATTTTACTCGCAGGGTTGTGATGGATCCAAAACCAACATGTTCAACACTGGGTGAAAGGTGAAAGAATTCCCTTCACATGGGACAACAGTTCACGGGGGCCATTTATCAGATCCAGTCTTCTTCTTTCCTTTTTCCTGGACAGAAGGAAGAAATTCACTCCAGATGAAACCCAAATGTAACCTGAGCTCCTGGAGCTGTGGGGCCACAATGGTACCCACTCCACCACCACCATCATCCCAGCAGGAGTACACAGTATTACAATCTTTTTGTACCATCTTTCACAATCTCCAGTGGTTTCCGGTCTTCAGCACCGGCGCTGCCTCTACCCAGAATCCTTTTCTGTCTGTTAGTTTAATGGCTAACTATTTTTTTTTAAATCCCAAAACAATTACGTAATCTTTAGACAACCCTTATCAGGTTTACCTTGTGATTGATTGTGACAACAAAAACACAGCATGATTGCAGAGATAGCATCAGTATTGATAAGTGATGCACTGATGTATAATCACTTGTACGTCAGTGCGGCATGTTTTGATCCTTGATTTATGTTGCCTAATAAACAGTTCAGCAATCTTGTACATGGAGTACATAGTAATAAATTCTACACGTTCTGTTAATTATTCATTTGCTTTTTAGTAGTTTGTCTGCTTGTAATATTTCTGCAAACAAAATTTATTTCACTTAAATGAGGCAATTAACCGAAGCTGGGGTCTTTGATTATATCTTTTTCTACACATATTAAGAGACAGTGACCTTCCTCTGGTGAGACCTGGTCTGTAAAAGTGTATAATGTTTGTGTCACGGTTTGTATCCAGGTGGCATGGTGGTCTCGTCGCATCTTCAAGTTCTGGGTTCAATTCCCGCCTGTGGGCATGGAGTTTGCATGTTCTCCCTGTGCTTGATGGGTTTCCCTCCCACAGTCCAGAGACATGCGGAGGAGGCTAATTGCCGTTCCCGAATTGCCCGTAGTGTGTGAATGAGTGTCTGTGTATGTGCATGCCCTGCGACTGCTGGGCACCCCATTCAGCATGTAACATGCTTCATGCCCTAAGTCACCTGGGATAGGCTCCAGGCCCTCCTGCGACCCTGGACAGGTAGACAACGGGTTTGTACCTAAACCAATACAACATAGCGACTACAGTACATACTGGATTCTCCTTCTTGCATTTATTCCTATACTCTCAGACACAAACATGACATGAAGCCTTTGACTCGCTGCTCATGCTACGTACCTATCCATTTCCACATACGCTACATGAGCTCAGAGATGCCTACAGTTTGCTAACATGAGCTAAACAGGGATTGACAGGCTTCCATCAAGAATGCAATGCCAATTTTAGTTATTTGGTCACATCTTATGCTACTGTACTGTATATTGTACTAGCGCTTGGTGGAAGCATCTTCAGATTAGCGACACTCATCTTCTCAGTCGCACCACACAAGAAACATGCCTCAAACACATCTTATGGTATACTTTGTCAGAGACCCTACTTCTGATGATAACGCCAACATAGAGTTTTTGTCCCAAATAACAGTTTTCCATAATCAGAAAGGAAGAAGAACAATTGGCACATGAGCTGCTTTAACAGGCCAAGAATACACTGTTATATAGTCTCTAGTATACCAGTACTTAATAAAGCTAATGCCCTTCCTGAGCTGGTGCACATCATCCCTTTTGGACTGGGGGCATAAATAATTATCACATCCCGCAGGCTAGCTGTGTTGGTAATAGACAGCAATGGAGTGACTGGCCGTCTCACTGTAAGTTGTGTCGAGACCTTCTGCCTGCTGCTCTATTGGAATTAGGCCAGATGTTCTGAGACCACCTCAGCTGTTTTAAACATTTCTTATATAAGCTGACACGTCTTTTGTCGCTTAATATTATCTAAAATATTGGGGCCAGGGATAGTCCTTATTCATTTAAATATTTTGATGCATGTTTATTTCATGTGTATCTGCAGTAAATTATACATGGTACTTCCAGAATTAATGCAAGAAAAAGTACTTTTGCCACTGGTGTGTAACAAGTAACTAAAAAGATGCTAATGTCAGTTATTTTACTGCCACCATGGGTTTGCAGCTACATTTGCAAATAGATGCAACAGCCGATGAGTCAAAGTCCCAGGTGTTCCTAACATTATATTGAATCTTATCAAAAAATTTCCGATTATAAATCAGACAATGTGTCATATCTTATCATTATTTCCTAATAATAAAAGTGTATCTATTTTTATTGAGCATCTATAAGAATATAGTTATAGTTATTATAACCATGGAAAAAGTAGCGCATGTGATAGGATAATTAGTTTGAACCACTGAAGGCAGGGGTCTTAGGGTGTGGCAGGCATCCACATATCAGACTGGAAAACAGGCTGATGATATATTCTGTATACAGTTAGGTGCAAAAGTCTTGATCCTCATTTCTTCACATTAAATGAAGTTAAATGATATAGACTCGGATATGTATGATATATAGCTCGGAATGCATTTTCACAAGAATTTGAATCAGAATTTTGAGCCCAAAGTTGATGTACAAGTTGGAAATGAAAATTCATTACATAAGGAATTATGTAGAGCATAGCTCACCTGTGCATGGGCTCCGCGCTGTCTAATGTGTTGTATCAGGAATAGTTGCGGTCTGCAACCAACACTTTATTCATCTATGGGGTCTTTTGTCTATTTGCGATTGTTGCTTACAGATAAAATTATTTAAAAATTATTTTTGATTATTGTTGATTATTGAATAGTTTGTCATAGAAAATATATCTAACAAGTACCTATTGAAAATTATTAGTATCACTATTGTACCATTACTACATAAAAAGTGCAATAATTAAAAACATTTTAACATGGATACTAAAAGTTTGCAAGGTGTAACATTTATGTGTGGCAGATTCTATAGTAAAAAAAAAAAAAAAAAACTAAAAGCGTTGTCATAAAAGCATAATGCAAAGTACACAGTAATTATTGCTTGATGCGTCCATTGTGCCTCAATACGCTTACCAGGAAAGGGACAAACACACACACAAATTATGTGTCTGAAGTTCTCTGTTTATTATCAGCAAAGAGAGCATATTTCAGCTTTTGGCCAGGTGTCCTTTGTCATGTAAGACCTGAACTTCAAAAGAACAAAGTCATTAACATGTAAGTCATAGTGAGGTCCAGAGGCAGACAGACAATAGGAAACATATTAGCATTTTCTGGTTAGACAAAACAGTGATAGTGGACAAAGGCTTCTGTATTTGTATGTAAATTCGACTGGACAGGGCTATAGGAGGTGTTACGCTATAAGAAATCCAGGATCCAGAAGTCCAGTCATTTGTTTAATTGAATACACTCCATCATGCATGCATAATTTTGCTATGTGTGTTTTCATGCTACCACAGTGTTCACTATACAGCGATCAACCATAACATTATGACCACTTGCCTAATATTGAGTAGATATATTTTCCCCTTTTGGGGGAAAATTATTCAGCTTTCACTCCCCAAGTGCATCAGTGAGCCTTGGCCATCCCATGATCCTGTCACCAGTTCACCAGTTTTCCTTTCTCGGATCACTTATGGTATCGCCTGACCGCTGCAGACCAGGAACATCAAACAAGAACTGTGGTTTTGAAGTTGCTCTGATCGTCAGAGCATCACAATTTGGCCCTTGTCAGAGTCACTCAAATGCTTATGCTTGGCCATTTTTTTCTGCTTCCAACACATCAACTTCAGAAATGGATGTTTCCTTACTGCCTAATATATCCCACCCACGTCCAGGTGATATTGTAACAAGACATTGAAAATGTACTTATAGTAGGAAGGGCCAAATTGTGATGGCTAAACAACTGGGTGAAAACTGCAGTTCTTGTGGGATGTTCCCAGAATGCAGTGGTCAGGACGTGTCAAAAGTTATCCAAAGAAGGAAAACCGGTGAACTTTTGGCTTGTGATCCTCCCACCACATGCAACAACATTGCACAACAATTGCAAGGACAAGTCAATGCCAACGTCACATACAACAATGCAACACTGCAATACCACCACCTACTGGCCACAAGTGTCACTGAGAGAGGCGCTCAGCATGGGAGTCCTCCAGTTACACCTGGCCAAACCAGTAGCAAAATGAGGATCCACACACTTCTTTATACCTTTAAAGTCCCTGGTGGTGTCTGTCGTTTTTGAAACTTGCAAGTTTCGAAACTCCCAAGATTAGTTTCAAGACTAGGGTCTAGCCATTACAATCAGACGCTTCTTACAGTAGCTACATTTTCAATATCTCTTTACTGTAGTGGCTGGGACTAGACAACTGGGACACTCCAAAACTGCAGCTCTTGCGGGATGTTTCCAGGCTGCAGTGGTCATGACATGCCAAAAGTAATCCAAGGAAGAAAAACCAGAAACGACAGGGTCATGGGTGGCCAAGGCTCACTGATGCACATGGGGAGAAAAGGTGAAAGGCATTAGGTTCCCAGTTTAGAAAAAAAAAGAAGGAAGAAAGAAAGAGAGAAAAGATAAATATATGTCTATGTTACTGCATTGCTCTGTTGCTAGCTAACATAATTTTGGAAATAATTTTTTATCCAGTGTTTTATGACCTTAGCAAAAGTTATTTTAGTTTAATTTTATTTTTTGGCCTGATGTCGAAGGAGAGATTGCAATTCAAAACACAGCCAGTAGATGGCAGTACCCTAAGACTCATGACATACAAATGGGATCTTAAATTTATTAGTTGAAGATCTTGGTTTATTAGAAGAGAAATAAAAAGACCATTTAGTATTTGTATTTACTTTTCAATTTTATTTATTTATTTATTTACTTTTCCTTATTATATTTGTTTTTCTTTTTATTTCTATTTATTTTTTGTTTAACTAATGTGTGCCTTGTTTTTGATCCAACTCATTTTCGGCCCATGTCAGTATTTTGTACACGCCTTCGTGCTCAAATACTTTAGTGGGGAAAAAAAATCATTTAGTAAACAATGGCAACAGTGGACGACGGTTGATGACGTAGTTAGTTATCTACATGAACGATATCTACAGTACATGCTTTAGCTTGCTGCTAAGTAAAATAGTTGGACTAAAATGTTTCGTTTCATGAAGCTTCATTTAAGAGCTCATTGTACTGACATCTAGTGGACAAAATGTGTATCGCAAATAGGCCTGCAGTATAATTAATGTGGACATGTTACTTCTACTTCAAGTAGTATTGCATTCACCGTATGACCTTACTGGAAGAAATTACTTTAAAACGTTCCCAAATAGGGGAAGTCTTTCTCTGGACTGCTCTATTCAAATAAAATCAAGTACCTTGCTACTGGGGTCACACTGTGCACAAGCATGTGAACCTTTACTTAAACCTAAGGGAAATAGACCATGTTGGCAGGGTGACATTGTCGCCTTGCACCTCCGGGGTCCAGGTTCAGTTTCCACCTTAGGTCAGTGTGGATTGTGTCTGCATGTTTTCCCCGTGCTTTGTGGGTTTCCCCCAGGTACTCTAATTTCCTCCCACAGTCCAAAAACATGCAGATTAAACGAACTGCCGTTGCTAGATTGCCCATAGGTAGTGTGTGCACGCATGTGTGAATGCTGATGGAGGTCCTACCATGGATGTAAAATGGGAATAAATACAATGATATAAATAAATAAATACAATGACAATGATAATCACCATTGGCCTCCACAGTCCCTTGTTGGACTACAGCGGTTCCTAGATTGGTGGATATAATACAGTCACATAGTCACAGTTTCTATCACCAAATGGCACTAGATGGCAGCAAGGCATCTAGATATGCATGTCTATGGCAGCAAATTAATCTTTGCCATAGCCATGCACACCTACTGTACATGCCACATCAGCCACATTACAAATAATAATATTATTTTTAAAAATTATTTGTTCCCTAGACATGTTTCCATAGAGCACTCTGGGTAATGGTCCCGTGTCACAGTCTGCTACACTTCAATTTGCGGTAAAATTGTAAAAATGTCACGATGCAGTGAAGAGTAAGATGCTTGGATTGGTGTATGATTTTGCGACTGAATGACCTGGTGGTACGTCTCTGTGTTCTTTGAGCATGGTTAAGTGAAGCCACTCTGATGACAACCAGCTAATGGTTTCTGTATAGTCTGAAGATGAGATGTTTGCTGGTTATACAACCAAGTTAAGAAGCTAGTGACTTGTGAATTGTGACTAATGTCTCCAGCTTGTTGGGGATTGCTGGGTAAACTTCAAGGAACAGATTTTTTGGACAACAGTTAACCTACTTATTAAATATCAATTGAAGTTATTGGAAATCTAATAGATCCATATGTACAGGACATACATATACATCTAAAATATTGTTTTAGTAAAGCACTGTATTGGTGGAATTCATGGTCAAAATATATATATATATATATTTCCAAACTAATCTACTGTAGCGTTTAAAGGACCCAGCGTTACCCATTTCAGCAGGTTATACGCTCTGATTGCCCGAATTGACTCTCTGAACAGTGGAACCCCTCGCCTGAAGTGCAACAGTATGGGGTTGGAGGCTTCAAGGTCCTGTGTGGGTGGAAATGGCAACAGTCCAGAGCACACAAGATAAGTGAATCGAAGCTTTCTAACTACCTTACTATTGTGTGATATGAAGCAACAATAAATCCTTACTTCATTGATTTTAAATGTTTATGTACATTTATTACACACACATTCAAACAAAGTGTCAGTGTAGTTCTTTTTAACCAATGACCAATATTGCCATTTTTGTGTATGTATATGTAGGGAGACATAAATCAATGAGTCATAAAACATTAACCAGCAGTGGGGTGCCTGGACGTGGTTGAGCTAAAGCGGTCTGTCCAGCAGCTACATCGCTTAAAATTATCACTAGTCCAAACGCGGGTTTGGTAAGTCTAAATGTTTTATTTGGCCTTCAAATTAATGTCAATGTCATCGAAATTTGTAAATGCACCAGACTTATGCACTTCGCTATGGGTCTGGGCCTCTTTTGAGTCTAACCATGGAATGCGCTACATTTAGGTGCATATATTCTAGTCTTTAAAGTTCTTTTTATTGCATTTTAATTTTTAAGTAATTCATTTTATATTAAGTAACTTTTTATGTCTGATTTGTGATAATTAAAATCAGGAAAAATAATGAACTATATTAACTTTAAAAAAAATTAACCAGAATTGTTTCAATAATTAGATAATATGCAGATTTTTTAAAAAATTTTTATTTTTGCCTTTAATAAAGAATCCATATCATTAACTGTTGAACTCAGTATAAGTGTGGAGTGCAAAAATTGCATGTTGCAAATGCAAACAAAGCTGTAACTGATTTGTATGCTTGTGTTTAGAGGAGAGTGGGTAGAGGTCACACAGATTTAACTTTCACACTCTTAGACAAACCTTAATAACGAGAATACAATCCAGAACATATTATACCGCCTTATTTGCAGCATTTCTACTTTTTAAAAAAGAAACAGAAAAAAAAAATAATAATCTGGCTACATTTATGCTAATTTTCCCACAAATGCGATTCCAAGCGTTATCGAATGCATAATGTATCTTGCAAATTATTTCGAGTATTTTGTTTAAGACGTACGGTTTAGTTATGTGAACCGAATGAAAATCACTGCATATATAATTGTATAATTGACCTACAGTGCTTTTTAATTAATCTGGGACATAATTAGGGCAACTATTTCCTCTTCAATTTTAATCATGCATTTCAGCAATTTTAGTGCGTCTTTGCAGCTTTCCAGTTTTTTTCTTGCTTTCTGGTTTGCTTTGCCTTTGGTTCACACAAGTTCATCTCACTGTTCTGGGACAAAGAGAGAGAGAGAGAGAGAGAGAGAGAGAGAGAGAGAGAGAGAGAGAGATTAATAGCATAAAGACAATAAACTCTCTTGTGGATAAATGTCCAAGAGTTTGTGGGAATCTAACACACTCAAAATAATTTTCTCCCACAAAGTAGCTGGAAGCACAAACTTCTCTAAAAAATGTAAATGTATTTTTTTGTATTATTGCATTTTCCTTCACCTATTTGTGCACAAAATGAGCTCCATGAAGACATGGTGTTTTAAGAACTCAAACGTCCTGCAGGGAGACCTGACCCCAACACTACTCAACACTTTTGGGATGAACTGAAATGCTGACTATGAGGGTTTTAAATTTCAAAAAGTAAAAAAAAAAAAAAAAAAGCTTCTTTCATCCAAAAAGAATAAAGTATAATGCTATTTCACTGTAAATTTGTGAAAAGTTGCTGTAACAATATGAACATACAGTCAAGTCCATATGTGTTTGGACAATGGCACAGTTTTTCTATTTTTGTCTCCGGATGCCACCACAAGGGCATAGTGTAAAAAAAACAAAGTGTAGAAATTCAGCATTTTTTTTTTTTACAAAGTGTTTCTATATTTACAGGCTCATATGTATTTGGAAAGCTGACTCATAAGCAGTTTGTGGCTGGTTTCTTAGTTATCACAAGTTAATTAAGGAGATACAGTATAAGGTATTTTATCAAAGGTTCACAAGTAAGTATTGCATGAAAGCTGCTCAAAAGAGCAAACTCAGCATTTGGTCATGTGGCCACAAGACACATTTATTCAGTGTTTCATACCTTGCTTCGTTCCCTTTGAACATTTTTGATAATGCTTTGTAAGTCGATTATTTTATTTGACAGGTTTGGGAGTTTGAGAATTTTTGAATTTGGAATTTTTCTTCATGGGAAGAAGTGTGTGAAATGTAACACTAGATGGCAGTAAGACTACTTTTATACCAGTGCATCAATGAAAACCCTAAAGAAAAACAAGCAAACAAACAAACAAAAATATTTAGCACTGAATTTACTGTATGTAATTTAAAGATCTTAGATGCTGCTACCTACTTTGAAAAGGTTGCATTAAATTATGGCATTGTATTGTATTTTTATATAATAATAATAATAATAATAATAATAATAATAATAATAATAATAATAATAATAATAATAAGACCATTGTTCACATCTTATTCTAACTAAAGTATAGCCAAATCTCTTTTATTTAATTTTTGTCCCACTCTCTGCCACGTCTGAAGGAATTCAGACTCATACTGTCTCTTCCCACAGTCCTTTGTTTTGTCCTATTTCTTAAAATATTGCCAAAGTATTCAGTTAAATAACCATGACCATAAAGTGGTTACTGAATCAAATCAATCAGTCAGCCAACCAAAAGTTTATTTGTACAGAACCTTTTATATATTTATATATAGATTTATATTGTTAAAACAAAAATAAAAACAATACAGCAATAAAGTAGCATTCACAGACGATTACCAATCTAAAACCACAAAAGATTATAACTAGTACTAACATCCACTTTGAATAAAAGCCAAAGAAAAGAAATGAGGATTGAAAAGATTGAAAAGTAGCCAGATTTGGGAACTGACTTAATATTTAAAGGCAATTCCACCAAAATTCCAACAATAAGTAGTCACAGAAAGCCTCTATGCACCATTTTGTAATTCTTTAATATCTTTACATTTTTATTTGTTGACTTTTGCTTTCATGAGTAAAAGTGGGAATGATCTATTAACTGTCAATTAAGGAAAATGTAAAAAAAACTTTACTGACAAAATCAATGGGGTACATTGCATGTCCGTTGATGAGAAGTATATTTATTTAAAATAATTTCTTCTAAAATATGTTATTTACCTGTTAATAGGAAACATGTAAAAATGTCACACAATGTCTAGGCTTCACTTAGCTTAGAAAATCGAGAGAATTGTCAAAATGTTTGTTTTGACAAACACACATATTGTGATTTTCTTTTTTTTTTGTTGTTGTTGTTGTTAATTTTGTTATTGTTTTCATTTAATCAAATCAAGTTCAGTGACATTTCCACATATTCTTTAATTGGGCAAAGAACCACATTTGGTCACTTACACATTTTATGGTTTAATAAATGTGTCTTTAATGTTTATTTTTCTTCCCTTTATATGAACACTTTTCGGAAAAATTATTACCCTAGACTCGATAATTAAAAAAAAATAGTTTATTTAATTAGGGACCGCACACTAAGCATTGTAGCACACAGGCAACTGATGCCGCGTACATGGGGCATATAGCACAAGGCTCATTTGCAGCCCCTTCCCTGGTTAGGCTTTTACATCAAAACAAAACAAACATCAGAGAAAAGAATATATATAAAAAGAAAAATAATAAATAAACATTGACACAACCATGGACATGAACAACTCCATACCAAGTCAGAAATAAAAAGTGTATGACATCCAGGACAAAGTGAGAAAACACAAACTTTACCAGTGTGAATCCAGCGATCCAACCCAAGCTGCTCAATGCTCAAATTTCTGTTGCTGTTTTAGCCATTTTCACATTTGTGGAAAACACACAGTTCTGTTTGTCATTTTATTTCTAATGGTATCGTGTCCCATAATTGTGAACCTTTTACTGAAAAAGATGGCTGACCCATAGTAGTTCTATGTCTTCGAACTCTACAGTTTCCACTTACTGCACCTGTGGTCCTCACCCCATCACTATTATATTTTTGTATCAGCTGACAGATAACATTAGGGGCAAGCCCATTTATATAATTAAATTTTTTTTTTTTATGAATGAAAACTTAAAAAAATTATCAAAACCTAGCAAATTATACTTTTGAAGAATTTGACAGTGATACCATCTCATTGGTTTCTGATCCATTACTTGTTACAAGCTTGTTTATATAAGGACATTACAGGGTTGATAACTGATGCCTGGCCCCAGAAAATCACACAGTAAGACATATAGAATCTTAGCATGCATATACATCTGAGCTGCTTTGAGAGATATAGGTGATCTTATTATTATATGAAAACAGTTTAAATTTGCTTAATAGTCCTAGTCATTTTCCTATATATATGCATCAAATTTAAGTTTAGAGTCTACAATGACCCCTAAATACTTAATCACTTTTGTCAATTTTGATTTTAAATGTGTTCTGGCCTTTGTTCTTTAACGAAAAACACATTGAAACTGTTTTAGTATAATTTAATGTTAAAAAGTTATCCTGCAGCCTCTGGGAAATACTGGCCAGGTGCCTGGTTAACATCTTTGCAGCCTGACGAGGAGTTTCTGCTGTTAAATTTACAATCGTGTCATCTGCATACATTTGGCAACCAGCCTCCTTGCAACGTTATATATAAATAAAAAAAAGGACCCAATATAGAACCTTGTGGTACACCTAGTTTTCTTTTTAAAAGTGGTAACTTTACACAGTTAACCTTAACACATTGGTGTCTGCAATCCAGGTATGATTTAAACCAGCTTAAAGCTTGTTGAGAAAAGTTACATTGTTTTAATTTATTTACAAGTACTTCATGGTTCACAGTATCAAATGCCTTTTTAAAGTCAGAAACACTGCTCCCACTACTTTTGCCTGATCCAAAGTACTTATTTGGGTTTAAGTGAAATGACATTTGGTATAGCCATTTCTATCGAATACTTCAGTCGAAATCCAAATTGTTTGGGATTTAAAAGTTTTTCCCAGATAATTCATTAATTGTTCAGCCATTAACTTTTAAAGAACTTTAGAGATTATTGGTATAATTGAGATTGGTCTATAATTACATGCTTCATCAGTTTCTCCAGACTTAAAAACTGGAGTCACAACAGCTATTTTAAATTTTGTTCAATTTTGTGGGAACTCACCAGTTTTAATAGTGAGGTTTACTAAGTGTACTATTGGCCTTATCAATGTTTCACTCTGTTTTTCAATAAAATTAGCGAATATATTTCTAAATGAAATATATCTTTGGCTTTTGAACTATTTAATTGATTAATGATTCTATGGATTTTGCTCTGATCAACCTGTGCAATGTAAAATGATGAAGGTGAATCTCTTTCATCATGTGATGAAATTTGATGCAAGTTTCTCTACTGATTTAACAAAGAAAGAGTTAAATAAATTTGTAATTTTCATAGCATCAGTACATGTATCTGATTTCCATTCATATTCAGTTTAGTTATACCTTTACTTTGACTGTATTTCAGATTTTTTAATTTATTCAAATGTTTCCAAATAAGTGAGCTATTGCCCCAAGAATCACCAAACAACTGCATAAAGTAAGCTGACTTTGCTTACTTTGCATTTTTGTTGATATGGATTTTTTCAATGCAAGATCTCTGTTTTTCATTAGTTGAAGAATATCATTGTTTATCCAGGACAAAGAAACTTCGTTCTCCTATTACTTCTGGATTGTATTTACAAGTGTGTCCATTCGAAAACACCTATTTAGGTTTTCAGTTGTAATACATTCTCCCAATTTAAATTCTTCAAACTGAAACATGTTATGCTGGGAATTCCAAACAGACCAAAAGGACAGCTCTGTAATCATTATTTAGTTAATTACCTGACATACAATGTCATATTATGATCAGACAAACCTGTTAACAAATTGTATTCATCTTGGGATGGAAAATGCGCAGATAATAAAGAAATTTGTCTTTTTGTAACTATTGTAATGTTAATATTATGGCTCATTTAAATGATCTTATTACGGAGATCCCATAAAATTTCTTTACACCACTGTAATACAAGAGAGAGGATTGGATGAAGACAAATGAAGTGCCAAAAGATGAAAGTGGAAGTGATAAATAAATCTAAAATATTTAAGTTCATATAATTAGCAGCCAACTAAATAAAGTATATTATGATGTGTTTTAGGTCAACGTGGAGAATATGAAGCTCCATCCTTCACTGCTGATGCTGCTCTGTTTATTTAGACGTGGACTGGTGGTAAGACCAGTGGTAAGAGTTATGAACAGGGTACAGTTATAGATTTAAAAAAAAAAGTGTTCCAATTATTAAAGTGAAATGTTGGCAAAAAATGTAAATGGAATGTATTTATGACTGCATGTATAATTTACATACTGTATGTGTAATTCATATTCCAGAGAGAGAGAGAGAGAGAGAGAGAGAGAGAGAGAGAGACTCTATTATCATTGGTCAATCAATGACTTTATTTTCTTTCTTACTAACTGAAGGGTGAAGTCAGTTCAGTGTCTCCTGAGAACACCACACTGGTCAGCAATGACACCAACACTCTACACCAGGTTATTGAGGATTGCAACTTAAGCCTGGAGACTCAGCAGGCAGTTGGTGGTGCAATAGCTAAACTGGGGCTAAAGCTACTGGAGCATGTGCAGCCTGGACCTGAACAACCAAATGTCGTCCTGTCTCCGCTGAGTATTTCTCTTGCACTTTCACAATTAGCTTTGGGTACGTGATTAGGGTATAAAAAGGAACATAATTTTCCCAGGTTAAAAAAAAAAAAAAAAAAAAAAACTATATTGGTGCATTTCTAATGCCGTGTTTTAATCAGGCGCCAGGACTGAGACAGAGGAGCAACTTTTAAAAGCTTTACATGCAGATTCGTTATCGGACTATTATAAAACTTTAAGCTGCCTCCAAGAACAACTGATTGTCAAGGCCATTAAAGTGGCCTCTCGTATCTACCTCAAACCAGGTAAGAACAGTCCACATTACTCAATCAATCTTACCAGCTACTTCTATTAGGTATTAGCTTTCCCTTTTATACTTGAATAGGCTTTGACCTGAATAAGGACTTCCTGGAAAGATCCCGTCAACTTTTTAGATCCGCACCCACACCACTCACTTCTGTCGAAGAAGTTAATCACTGGGTCGAGGAGGCCACCGATGATCACATCAAGAACTTTTTGTCCATTCTTCCACCCAACGTGGTCTTGATGCTGATAAATGCTGTTCATTTTAAAGGCAAGGCATAACTGGATCTATGAGGTGTGTTTAAGTCAAACTGGGACTGGTGAATGAAGGCACTGACATTTATAGAAGACTTTAAGCACAGTACGGTAATGAGACACTCACTGTAGCTGCAGTAAAACGTTTGAACAAAGATCATGTATGAAAATCCCAGCCAGGGAGGCTCAGAGAATGCTGCAGTCGGAAAAGTCTTCTTATAATAAACTGAAGAGACCCATTTCTCTGTGGGAACTGTACAGACAATCATTCACCAACACCACTTGCACATTACAGAAACTCACCTGGGAGTTACCGCCACATCCCCTGTCCAGTCCTGACCTCCCCCCAAGCCATTTTCACATGTTTGGGCCATTAAAAGAGTTCCTGGGAGGCCGGCGTTTCAGATGAGGGTTTTGAGTCTCATACCTTTTAGTGTGTTCTGTCATTCTGCGCGATTAAAAGTCTCACTTTGACTTGAACAAGCCTCATAATAAAAATCACATGAGCAAAATGTCTGAATTACGATTGCTCCTACTAGAGGTAGCGTCTGTTTCAGTTCATTAGTTGATTTTGTTATATTTTTGAATGAATGTTTAAGGACTGGAAAGTGGAAGCATGTCTCCATTTGCAAAACTGAGCTCTTGTGTTTGCTCTTTAGGGGAGTGGAAGTCTCGCTTTGACACGCGCTTTACCACCAAGGATCTTTTCTACATTGACAGACAGACCGCTGTAAAGGTGGACATGATGATGGGATCCAAATATCCTCTCAGCATGTTTGTGGATATAGACCAAGGCATACAGGTAGTTTGGCTTTACACAGCCAGCATTAAATTGAACAGCAAGACCACATCGCTCTTTGTCACTTTAACAGGAAAACTATACCATACTTATTTTAACCCAGACTTATCGGTTCAGTCAGATTATGTGGCAGCAAGTTCATCTAAACGGGGCAGATTAGGAAACAAATTCCCCGAGCTTTTTCCAGCCTTTCCACTCCGTCCAGAGCGCATTTGTAACTGAAGCCCATGACCTGTTTGCTTTTATGCTCTGGGCTACTGTATGTGGGACACTGTATGTCATTCTGTCGTTTTTTTTGTTTGTTTGTTTGTTTGAATTTTTTAAAATCTGATTTCCTTCACTTCTCATCTAGGTTGCCCGATTTCCTTTTCAAGCGAATGTAAGCTTCCTGGTTGTCATGCCCATGCCATCACAGAACTTGTCAAGAGCAGCTGCCAATCTCAACATCTCAGATCTGTATGGACGCCTTCCAAACGAGAAGCCAATGCTTGTCAAACTGCCCAAATTCAAACTGGAATATAAACAGGATTTGCAACAAGCACTCACAAGCATGGGTGAGAGATTTCATCTGGACTTTGCTGTACTTTGACAGACCATTTTTGAATAGCAAATAATTCATATACATAAAACAAATGTTGAAAAGGTTCTGTCTGTATGTCTGTATGTCTGTCCAGCCAGATTATGTCACAGCATCACACAAAACCGGCTGGACAGAATTGAAAGATTCTTTTGTAGTACTTAGTTATCAGCCTGAAGGTTAACTTGCACTTTAAATGAAATCAAAATATTGAGTAAAAGCGATGTTATGAACGGTTATTTGTCGGATTTAATAATCTACTAATAATCTAAATAGTAATAGCTACTAATAAGCTACAGTACTTGCTCAATGTAAACAAAGACCTGAACCAATAGATATTAATTAGAAAAGCTAAACTGATTATTTTTATTGGGATTAGTTCAATATAAGTGAATTTTAACACGCTGGAGTTGTTTTAAGACAAAATTTTATCTTTATTCGATCTAGTTTTTTTAAATTTCTCATCTGTTAATAACCGAACAGGGAGTGTATTTGGCTGTTGATGAAAGAAATACAACTTAGCATAAACAAGGTGTAAACAATAACGTTTCTATAATCTCTTTTTCCCATTGATTGTAGTAAAATGAAATAACAGTAGATTCAAAATCTTGCCGTGAACTAGATACGTTTGGTACAATTTCTGAATATTTAGCCACCAATCGAGTGGAAACCTGCACCCATGTAGGTTTTAGGGTTTGAATCTAGCCTGCATTCTCCATGGTCTCCTCATGGTTTTTGGGTTTCCTGTAGGTATTCTGGTTTCCTTCTATAATCTAAAAAGGCATTTACAAAACTGATCATACAGTAGTTCCCTGGGTTGGGCTCCAGGTCCCCTATGAGCCTACACAGGATAAGCAGTAGAGATAATGCAGGAAGAAATGGAGGAATATGTTCTTTGGATGGTTAAGAGCTGTACGTATATCTTTTTAAAGGGCTAAATGAGTGTGTGCTGATAAACTCTAGTCTAAACTGAGCTAACCAACAAAGCATGATGCATTTCCCTTTACAATTAACGTCTTCAGTTGACTTCTCTGGTTCTCTTGCCCAGGTTTGGGGACACTGTTCTCTGGGCCTGATCTATCCGGTATTGCAGCGGGCCCACTTGTAGTCTCCGGTGTGCAGCACGCCTCCAGCATCGAGCTAAATGAGGAGGGAGCTGAGGCCTCCGCTGCTACATCGGTCACTCTGGTGCGCACTATCCCCATTTTCGCAGTGAACATGCCATTCATCTTTGTCGTAGTGGATGATGTCTCACACACACCTCTGTTCCTGGGCGTGGTCACCAACCCGGAACCCGGAGCGACAGCCGAATTAAGCGATGACCCAGAAATCCTGGGTAGTTTGAGCAACAACATGCCGAAGGATAAGCCACAGAATGATGACCCATACTGGGATAACATGCTGCATGACGAGTCTCAGTGAACAAGGAAGCAAAAATCACTCCCCAAATGTCAGAATTGCGGGGGAGTTTGGCCTGAGAGGAGCACAGAAACACATGGGCCTCTCCCAGTCACACACTCTACCTACTGTACACATGCACGTTTTTATGATATGATCAGCCATAATGCCACAGGACTTGGGTTAAATCCTAGCTAGATATTTAAACTAGCTAACTAGACTTTACACTGTTTTGTATTCCATTTATAATGAAATGTCAATCATATATTCAAACTTGTTTTTTTTTTCTTTTAATTTTTCATCTTTTTGTGCTTTTTTTCTTCTTTTTTTTGTCAAAACAAACTGCATGTTGTCAGGAGGTTGAGGTGATGTAGATTTTTCTTCTTCTCTGGTCAGAAAGTGAAACGTAAACCTGTTACAATCAAAACGTCACTTATAGCAGAATGTGTTCTGATATTGTATCTCTGTAAATTACAATATTATGCTGAAAGTAAGAAAATGAAAATGCAAAAAAAAAAAAAAAAAACCTTTTTGACTCAGCGTTTCTCTTTTCTCTTCAGACTTTTAAATTTATTTGACCATGCATTATCTTACTTTAGTTATTCTTTTGAATGCCCATTTACATGGCTAAACATTTGTTTAAAGACATTTAATTCAATTAATAGTTTTATAAGAAGTATTGTATACTTAAGCAATATCACGTGAGTGGGAGTGCTATTGTACTGAATATCAGCTCGCTATCCGGGTACTGAAGATATCACAGCCGTGCTGATATTCAGTGCAACAGCAATTATATTGTTTTTATACACCAGTTCCAGAAATACCATTTATAATCTACAGATTATGACTTGTTTATTTATTTAACCAGTTATTTGGCTCTGCCAACACAGATCCTTCTTTAACTGGCAGAACTAGTGTTAACTGAGAGTTAGTGTAGAGGGTTGAATTAATTCTTCCCAGTACTGAGTAGCCAACAGGTCAGAAGAATAAAGCATGCACAGTCCTGTAAATCTGATAGGTATCTCTTTGTTTGTCTACTTATTCTGCTTTAGAATATCCTCGGCTAACTAACTGATCCAGGGTTAAATTCCTAATAGCGTAAAATGGAAGGATAGTGCACTACTGTATGTAGGGTGTAGGATCCATTGTTCCACACAATAAGTAGTGCCCTTGATCAGGGGGTAAACATTTTTAGAACACCAGTGAAGCAGAGTGATACATATACAGTGGTTAAATGTTCCAGTCATTATCAGTTCTCATGGATTACGTCTTACGTCCAATCAAATTGCTCCAGTAAGTAAAGAAAAAACAAGTGTATAACACTACTGTACATTAACCCCTTATTTACAGAGTTCTACTTATATACACTTGTATAAGAAAGATAAGATTTACAAGCAGCAAACAAATTTAATTACTGTCCTTCAGGCTTAAAGTGCTGCAAATTAAAAAATGTGTGGGGAAAAAAATAAAAATGGTGAAACCGAGAATTTTAAATAAACTAGGATATTAAAATGATCAATCTAAACTCTTAAAAACTCACATAAACATTCTGGACTAGAATGTTATTTTTGGAAACCTATGAGATGTGTAAGGATTTACAGAATTATAATGTAAAGAAAATATTTTACAGATAGGTGTCAGATCTATCATTGCTTTAGCAAAGACAAAACAGTTAAACATTTCACAAACTAGAACAAAAGTTTGATATTTTTATATCATTTTGGTGGGAATTTAATACATTAGACATCAGTTACCTGTTTTTATGCAGCATCATTTAATAAAATGTAATTGTAATTCATACTTTGCATTTTTTTTAATACATAATTTAAGCCAGGATTTATTTTTTGTTAAGGTGAATGTTATAGATAACTGTTTAGCATGTCAGCTCGTCTGGAGTGAGCAAAGGAATTTCACAATGTGTGTAAAAAATGGTGAAAACTTTTATTCCGGATAACCGTTTTAAAAATAAAATATAAGACAAGTAAGGTATATAAGATCAATAATACAAAAACGGTAAAAAGTCCTTTTTTATTTTCTAAACACAGTGCATTTGAAAGGCTGCATTTGAATAGTTTTTCTTTCAAAAGAAGACAAAAGAAGTTTGAAAGTTTTGTCAATTTTATATAAGACTGTTAAAGATTGCACATTAACCACTAAAACAAATCTTTTGCTGTGTGCAATGTCAAGTTTAACTAATTCTTTCTATTTCATACATTTATTCAAAATGTTCAAAGAATGATTAAAACCAAGGAGAATTGAGTACTGAAAGGAAAGTACTGTAGTACCAGCAAGAATTTACACGTCTTTTCACTTCTGACTAAGACTCACTAAAATCTGACTCTTGTTGGGGGAGGTCTGTGTGAGAAGAAAAGACGATACTGCTCCCAAAGGATCTCAGTCAACAGACTGGGTTGTAGCCAGGTGCGATGGATTGGCACCCTGTCTCACGCACGGGATAGGCTTCAGACCTGCCCGTGAACCTGTCCAGGATAAGCGGTATAGAAGATGATGATGATGATGAAAGATGAAGTATGTCATCATCTGTAATTCCTTACTTATACAGGGTACTGGTGGTTCAAACAGTAAAGGCTCTGGGATACTAATTCATAATTGGAAGGTTCAAGCCTTCCAAAATAAATAAATAAATACCAAAAAAAATAAATAAATAAAAAGTGAGATCCAATACTCAAGATGCAATGTGAGGTATGTAATGAATACATAAACCAGTGTTTGTGCATGAAAAAGACTTTTATTTATCACATTCCATACAACAAAGTCAAAGTCTTTTCACCAGATATCCAAGCTTGCTGGGTTCAGAGCACAAGTTCAGCCATGGCACAGCACCCTGGAGAGAGAAAGTTAAATGTGTTAAGGTTTAAGTGCCTTAACCGTTGAGCCAGAGTTGCGAACATTACAAAAAAGTCTAATTTCCTTAAAGAATGTCTATGTGAGGAACAAATTAGAGTAGAATTGTTGCTCGTGGTCTTGTCAAGAGTGTAAGTGGTTAATTAAAGCTAAGAGGAAGCATGTTGAGGATAAACCAAAGAAAAGACAAAAGAAACCAATTTAAATTCTCCTTGACAGGAAGGAATGCTTTGAGACACAGCCGTGCCACAGATGCCTAGGACAGACTGTTATGCTTAACAGCATGGAACGCAGCACTGAGGTCCAGAAAGAGTAGAAAGTTAATGAGGCCAGAATTGGACAAACATGGGAGGATTTTGACTACTGGTGAAGGGTCATTTTCTGTACTGTACTGTAATGTAAGTGTAACAAACAGGTTGTTGGTGCAAATGTATGTTTGCAGTTGGGTGGTCACATCACTACCCTTTCATTTGACTTAGAGAGTAAAATTGAAGGTTGGAGCTGGGTGGATAATTACCACAGTCGGTGGTGTGCGGAGTATGTTTTTATGTATACACTACGAGTAACCATGCCAGACCGCTATATAAATATTATGCATTGTGAATCTCATGTCTCACCCTGCCCTCACAAACAGATGATACTCACTGACCTACTTATGATCTGATGGGAAATACATGAAAATGATGAGTTGTAGCTATAATAGAATAGTGGCATACAGGGATATTGAATATTTCTTTATATCCAATGGAGTCCTAAATGTCTTGATATTAAGTAATTGATTATAAGTAATTGATATCAGCAATAACTTGAGAAAAAGGTAGAATTGTAATGACACGGGTCGTGTGAGGGGCAGAGCCGCACTTAAACTGTTCAGAATGGGCAGATCCCCAGGCTGCCACTACGCAGAGTTCTGGACAGGCAAGGGCGCGGTTGTGCACGCGGTTGCCAGGCAACGCCTGAAGCTGAAACGCCAAAGCACAAACTCACTTTTCTTCTCTAATAAATCCTCGGTAAGGGCATATACCGCGAGAGGATCTTTAGTTTTGTTCTGTTTTCCAGAGTTCCGTTCGTTCTCGCGTAGACGGCGGAGCTCTTTTTGCTTTGTGTTTACCCTTTTCATTTGTTTCCTTTTAAGTTTCCATCTCCATCTCCAAATGGGAAGGTCTTCCCGTGCGTATCACAAGCACTCTCACATACCCCTATTTCACTGACCCCCCTCTAAAGTCCTACATCAGGACTCTTATCATTAAACGTAACAAGAATCTCAGAAATATTCACCTGAATTTCAGAGCTTAGAATTTAGCATGTGCCCATTTAATTTAATGACAGTGTGCACACAAACTAAAGCAGACGCCACAAGACTGTGTAGCAACCATTCCTGAGCATGTTACTAATCAATCGTTCCTGATGTGAAAATGCCTGATGATTCCTTTATTTCAGGATCTTGTTGTTATACCAAATAATCAGAATTACATGCAGTATAATACATTTCTCATGACAAAGGTAATGTGTGCTGTAAGTCCAGACAGTGTGTCTATGCTATCATTTCTAATGGAAGATATATTGGACGTTTGATATACTGATTAGGAGAAAGAAACAAGGATTATGAAGTGGACGTGGACACAGTACATACTGACTATGATTCACATGCAAAAGCAGAGGAAAAGAAGATATTTTTGGTGTCTTGTTTCAGGTCTTTTGCGTTGTGAGACGTGGATCGACTGAAACTGAGAAAATCCATCTGCTATGTTGAAAATAGTTAAACAAATACATCTGTAAATTGTTTAAAGCAAGAAGCTAGATTGATTCTGTTTCTGTTGCTCTCGAATGCCTATTACTCTAACAATTCACCATAGAGTAACCTATAGGACAAGTCAAGTCTGATACTGTAGGTTCTTGGCTTAAATTTTATTTGAGGCTTTTCCTTTATAAATGTTATCCTACCCCAACACAATCTACTGTCATAAGTCATAAACCACCTCTGGCTCTGCCGTCTGTTAAAAGCAAGAGGATAAAAGTTGAAGCATCCATGATAAAGGGGTTTGTGATGGTCCTGTGATAAGACTTGATAGGATTAGTCTGGCCAGAAACAAAAGCACAGTTTGACATAGGAGCAGCAGTGATAAGAAAAAGAAAAAAACAAAGAATTGATAGTGGAAAGATCAAGGAGAAGTGTTGCATTTCATTATAACTAGGAGCAAGGAGAGGTGAAGAACTGTGCATGTAAAAACAGATACGTCGGTGGGTCTATGATCCTAGATGATATATAACCTTTAATGTGATCTGTAGCGGCAGGAAGGTGGTGTGTGGGGGGCGTTTTGTAATGCAGCCATGGCGGTATAATTTTGACAAATATTTACTTTCACAAATTCTGCTCCTTTAGTGTTTTTTAGATCTTTGCTTTACATTAAACTTACTGTAATTGTCTGGCACTTATGAAATACCTGTAATTGTACCTCAGTATACCATAGTAACGTCTGATTCAACGATTTAAAAACACTGAAGCAGCAGACTTTGTGAAAATTATTATATATTTGTGTCATTCACAAAACGTTTCTCCAGGGATGTACTGTAGATATATAGAAAGAAATGAACAAACTAGTTTGGGAATTCTGCAAATTTCGATTCGTTCGTGCGTGCGTGCGAGTCGGTTCTTTTGAGTACTGTATAACGACTCTTTTTTCAGTGAATCGACTCTTTTTCGGTGAATCGCGACGGGCTGCAGTGAGGAGGACAGCGGCGGCTCCTGAAGCAGTCAGAAACACTGCGATACAGCGGGCAAAAAGGTCAGTATGTCAGTGTTAACGAACTATTTCCTTTGGAAAATATACAATGCTTAATGTTTTAATGACATTTGATGTATAATAGTTTTCATTTTTGTCTGAGTTATGATTGAAGTCCATGCAAGCTGTTGTTCTTTTCTCTTTCCTTATTTATAAACATATAACAATATTCAGGATTGATTTTAATACTGATTAGCTGAAGTTAAGTTACATTTAAGATAAGTACAATTTTTGCATATAAAGTTCTTCTTATTCTTATTATTATAATTCTTATTATTATGACATCGAGCCTCTTTATAAATGCACGAAAAGTAAAAAATTTGCACACAGTTTGAGCACTAGTTTAGAAGATGGATCTAAGTCTTAAATGTGGTTTTATTGCATGTTTGTTTGTTTGTTTGTTTGTTTTTCCAGCCGCATAATAGGCGCCTTTTTCGAACAATTTTGCTATAATCAAAGCTATAATCAAACTCCTCCATAATAACTGTATCTGTTTTATTTTCTCTGATCTTCTTTCATACCTTTGGCAAAAAGATCAAAGGGAAAATACAGTTCTGTATGTTTCCATTCAGATTGCATAAAGTTGAGTGACACTTTAATAACTCTTGGTAGAGTGGGTGCAAGAGTAACTCCTCTCAGCAGAGTTTATGCGGTTGTGGTGAAGGACAAGGCGAGGTTGGATGGGTTAAGATGGGGAGAGTGGGATCTGGCTTCTGTTTCTGTGATGGATATTCATCATTCTCCCCGTAGAGAATTCTTAGCCAACTTTAACGACAAACAGATGTGCTGCTGAAACAAGAGCATTGAAAAACTGCGTGTGTGCGTGTGAGCATTTGCGTGTGTGTGTGTGTGTGTGTGTTGGAAATTCTTGCAGAGGCACCCTTTTCACTTTAGTCCTAAATAAATGATCCGGATCCAAGTGATTGCAAAATCGCCAAAATGGATATTTTCCATCGATTTCCAAACCTAAGGGTTTTTAGACATGCACACACACCATTTAGTGTCTGTTAAAGAACAGTGGTCTGGCTTTGCCTTGCCCAAGTGAGATTGCAACAAACAATTAGAAATACAGACTCCGCCTGAGGTCCCAGGGGTCCCAGCAAGATACCGCGGATGGATCTTGTGCAGCTCTTGAGCCAACTGCTTGCTGTGGATTGATATAAACTCTGAGCAATGTGTTCACTTTCACAAATGTCACTCTATGTTTTTATGTGTAGCATCTCTTTCCATCTTTCATAATGATGAGGATCATCTTGCTGCCATGCTTATTGGGTCTTCTTTCCCTCTCCCTTGCTCAACAGGTAGGTCCCCGCTTTCTTAGCCCTTCAAAGCTCACTCCTTTTTTTCCCAGCACAACTTTCTATAACCTTATTTGTCTTTCAGTCCGACCCAGAGGAAGGTGGAGCTGAGGATGAGGTGGTCGACCTCTTCACTACACCTCGCACTAAACTCGGTGCTGCAACCTCAGACTTTGGTTACAATCTGTTTCGGGCGCTGGCTGCCCGTGACCCCAAGGCCAGCGTCCTCCTGTCACCCATGAGCATCTCAGCTGTCTTCACACAACTCTCCATGGGTAAGCCTTGCATCCACTTTCTAGCAAGTGTCTCCAGCAGAAAGATAAACTTATCGGTTGTTTAGTATCATGTAAGATATAAATTTTTTTCATTTAATCTTAATGCTTTTTTCATTTAATCCTTAAAAGGTTGTGTGGATCAGATGGTCCGCTGTGGCCACGCTTCGGTGGGAGCAGCCAAAATACCATGTAATATATGATTGGGATATGTATATACAGTACTGATACTTATAGAATTGGAATACAAATCGAATCGCCACCTAGGTATAAGGATAATATTGTATTTCCTAGTGATTCCAATGCCCAATAAGCAGCAATTTAAAAAGGATCAGTTTCCCAGCTTAATGTGTCATAGAGGATACTGTTGTATGATGAGTATGAATTGGTTGGTGACCAAACTGGGGAGAGAATCAGGAACTATTATGTGTAGCTACTGCTTGGCTGGAATGCATACTGGGCCCTTGTAGATATGATTGGGTGACCCAGTCCGGCACTGAACTACCATTAACTAATCAAATTGAAGAATTATCAGTCATGTATTAACCGAACCCTGCATTTAGCTGATGCCTGAATGAGTTTAAAGACAAAAAGTATATAAAACACTATGATGACCAGGGAATTAAATATACTCATATATAGTACTGTATACCTTCTTTGTTTACACTTATTGGTTTCATTGATGTTTTAGGAGCATCTGAGCGCACAGTGAGGCAGCTGCACCGCGTCCTGCGCTACCACAACCTGAATGACCCGCAGCTTCACGACACTCTAAAAGACCTCCTGGCTTACCTCCGCGCCCCCGCCAAGGGCTTCACCTCTGCAGAGCGCCTACTCATAGGGAAGAGTGAGTGTACTCAAGCATGAATTTGATAGTTGCCTGATTCCCGAGGAAATTTTTGTTGTTGTTGTTCGTTTAATCACATGTGTATGTATGCACCCTCTTTTTTTTTATCTTTCTCTTAAGGACTCCGCCCTAACCTGGAATACCTCAACAGTGTAGCGAAACAGTATGGGGAACGTCCCCAAACTCTCATGGGTGGGCCTCGGGAGGTCAAGCCTGTAAATGATTGGTTCAAACAGCACACAGGGGGAAAAGTGGACCGTGTTCTCGGAGCTGCTCTACCACGTAATCCTACAGTGGTACCTGTGGGAGCAGCCTATTTCAAAGGTCACTGGCCCATATGTGTTTTGTTTTTTTTTTTTTTTTTTTTTTGTAAATAACTTTTACATGATATGCAAGTAAAATGTTATTTTATTTGGTAATTTAATGGTTCCTTTCATGTTACATTATCCATGAAAAATACACTGCCTGGGCAAAAAAAAGTTTGCATCTGGATGAATAAGCAAATACTTACTGGCCTACTGTGGGAGAGTTCTTTTAGTGAATAATGTTTCAGCTGGAAACAATTCTTATTCTTTTAAGCTTAACTGATTCAATGAGCAGCTTCTCATTTCTTAAACAACCATTTCAAAGATGTATCCTATGGTCATGGAAAAGATGTCAGTGTGCTTCAGAAGGGGAACAGTATTGGCCTGAATGGGGCAAAAAGAAAACTATGGCGAGTACTGGGAATTCCAGGAATTGGATTAAGAACTGTTCAATACTTTCTAAAACCTGGAAAGATAGTGCTGAATTGTCAGGAAGAAATAGAGGCAGTGTTATGATCTGGTGTTGCTTCAGCGGGTCAGGCCTACTGTAGCCTCAGCAACATACTGTATGAGGCAATAAAATGAAGTCAGCTGATGATCTGAATGTAATGAATGACCAAGTAATCACATCTATGGAGTTTTATTTCCCTGATGGCATGGATTCCAGGATTCAGATTCTGAATAGTGGTTCTAGGAGCATGAAGAATCTTCTCCATCAATTTCTGACCTTAAACCCATTGAAAGTCATTTGGATGTTGTGAGTGACACGGTAGCTTAGTGTTTAGCACCGTCGCCTTGCAGCTCCAGGATTCGGGTTCGATTCCCTGTCTGTGTACATGGCGTTTGCGTGTTCTCCTCGTGGCTTGGTGGGTTTCCTCCAGGTACATGCAGATTAGGATACTAAATTGCATACCCCACCTAAGTCTTCTAGAATAGGCCCCTGTGAGCCTGTATACAGGATAAAGCGGTATAGACGATGAGTGAGTGGGATGTACTGAAGACTTTTTAAAACTCATCAACAGTCATCAATACCAGATCTCAGCCAAAAATTTATCCAGCTCTGTAGGGTAATTGTGATGTTGCATAAGGTTAATCATGTATGCAATAATCAAAGCTGAAGTCTGTTCAACAAAATATTAATGTGTGACATTTTTCTCTCTTTTTTTGGCCCAAGCAGTGTATTTAATGTATGAAATATAAAAAAGTGATATAATTAATAAAATCCAAATACGATTTCATTGTAGGAAAGTGGAAGACCAGGTTCAGCCAGGCTGATAAAAAGGAGGAGTTCCAGTTGGATGGACAGTCTCCAGCTACCATTTCCATGATGAAACAGGATCATTACCCAGTAACGATGGGCATTGACTCAGACCTTGCTTGCACGGTAAAAATAAATAAAAACATCACTATAAAATCAATAATTAAGTCAAAATGTCTATTATGAATGCAGATAAATTTACCAAGACACGTCTGAGCATGGGTTAATATTCTAATAATTAAACATCATTCACATGCGGTTTACCAAGTGCTCTAGCCGGCTACACCACAACAGCATCTCTTATTAACTAATTATCTTTCATTTGCTAGTTTGATTTCATTTATTCAAGGGCTCAGAGAAACAGTTAAAGCCTGACTTGTATTATTTTCCGTAAAATAAAATGAGAGCGAAAAAGTACACTCAAAAAGTCGAATGTGACCAATATTTTGTAAATAGCATAAGCCTTTTTGACATACGAGAATATCACTTTACAAGAAGTGCTACTCAGTATGACTACATTTCCATTTCACAGTGGCAGCTCATGAATATAGATTTTGCTGAGGGCAGGGTGCCATTAATAACGACATACTGTAGCCTCAAACTAACAGTTTATTGTAGTGTCCAGTTCACGTGTAAGAATGATTCCTCATGCTCCCAGAACCACTTTTTGCACAATTTGAATCCTGGCCTGCGTCATCAAGAAAGAAAAACTTTTTTTTTTTCTGATTAGTCTCAATAATAAGTGGTTTTCTTATGGACACACAGCTGTTTAGTCCCAATCCTGTCAGTTCTCCTCACATTGTGCGTGTCTTGAAATGCTCTGTGACTATTAAACATACTGTTTATTTTTTTTACCATGCAACTTCACCAAGTTTTTTTTTTTAATAATCTCCATTCATTTTTTTTTTTCCAACCACATGTCTGATCCCTTTTCTTTCTAACACGGTTCCAGTCATTTTAAATCCCCTTAGTTGTTTTCTAATGCATCCTTTTTGGGCCAGACAGTGTACTGTATATGGGGCAATGAGTGAGCCATCACTGTTAACATTTACATTCAAATCTTACCAAGAGTGACTCATGGAAAAGCTTTGAATCCTCTATAAATCGATATTTCTTTATACTGATTGATTAAGTCTGAGAATACCATCAATTTAAAACATCTGTTGGAGGAGATACAGAAACACCCAGCACACTCACTCACTCACTCATCTTCTATACTGCTTTATCCTGAATTCAGGGTCACAGGGGGCCTGGAGCCTATTGCAGGAGGGCACACACACATACAGTCACTCACACACTACGGGCCATTTGGAAGCGACAATTAGCCTAACTTACATGTCTTTGGACTGTGGGAGGAAACCCACCAAGCACGGGAGAACATGCAAACTCCATGCACACAGAGACGGGAATCGAGCCTGGCCGGGAATCGAACCCTGACCCTGGAGGTGCACGGTGACAGCGCTAACCTATACACCCCCGTGCCGCCTACACACAGCACAATTTCTTTTTAAGTAAAGCTATAATGTAAGTGCTTCAGAAAGTATTAGGTCTGTTCCACCACCTCTGTCCCAGAACAGAGAAGAGTCTTGATGCATGCCTTCATTGTACCATGGAAGTGTTGATGAAGAATCTTTGTTAATACACTGACTGTTTGTCTGTCTCCACCCCACAGATAGCACAGATCCCCATGGAGGATGGAGTAAGCATGTACATTTTCCTGCCAGATGATGTAACTAAGAACTTGACTCTGATCGAGGAAGCGCTGACAGCCGAGTTCGTGCAAGACCTGGCTAACACTCTCCACCCAGTACAGGTTCAGCTCACACTCCCAGTCCTCAAACTGGGATACAGCACCGACCTCTTGGGTCCGCTCTCTGACATAGGTAAGGCAACTCTCTTTTTTTTTACTCTCTCGTTTTTATGTATTTTAATGTTGTTTAGAATTTGGTGTTCATGTTGAGATGCAGCTCACGACTATGAGCTTTTTGTTCACCAATTTGTTTGCTACTTAACTAACTAAATATGTGTACTAAATATGCTAATATAGTACTCTGAATGATCGGTTATCATCGTTTTTCCTCTCATCTCTTTAACTTTCCCTTTTCCTAGGGTTATCCGATTGGGTCAATAACCCGGAGCTTACCAAAATCACATCTCAGCCGGTGAAGCTGACCACAGTCCGTCACAAGGTCGCCATGGAGACAGCCCCAGAGGGCAGCCAGTACCCCGGCTCCGCCCCGGCTCAAACTGGTCAATCACTGGCGCTTTCTTACCACGTGAACCGTCCCTTCATCTTCTTGGTTCGTGACGAGCCATCGGGTGCGCTCCTGTTCATCGGAAAGGTACTCAACCCACGTGACCTGGCGAGCGCATGAAAACGCGCATGCATGCGCACAGTTCGGTAATGATATATGTCAGTGTACTACAGAGCTGCAGGCTTCTATACTAACATCAGGCATAAAGATTGAACTTCTTCAAAGCTCCCGAAAAGAATCCTAGTGCGCACATCTATGTTTTAACACATTCACAGTGCATGAATAGCCACAGGTTAATATGTAAAGCTTATTCAAGAAACAGCCATACAATCCGATTACTTCACGATGTCTTTATCATTAATGCAAAAGCTACGAATGTGCACAACGTCCCAAAAGTTCAACCTTCGGATGATCTTGATGAGTGGATTTGTGTTCCAGGTTTTATGTGTTTATTTGTAACAGTCATACATGTATGTGCATAAAACTGCAGAATACTTCAATGCTCATGGATCACTAGACATCTTTTCAAGAGATCCCAAACATAGCAGATGAATAGTGCATTTAAATAGTAGCTTCTTAAACATAAGTATTTGGATTCTGTATTTAAGTGCTAATTATTTTCAGTTAAGTGTAAGGCATGCATGACTTCTTTTTATCAGTTGGCCATTGTGTTTGTATATATACCGGCAGAAATAATCTGAATTTGTATAGTAAGACAAATAAAAAAAAAACATGACAAAACATCTGATTGGTATTATGTTCTTTGGTTGTGTTTACGATTGTGTGTGTGTTTTACTACATGGTGCATAAATCATGCAGAAGACCTGAAATCTTACACTCACTGGTTTTGTGGTGCATGGTGCGTTTCCTCTCATACTTGCAAGAGCATCGAGTATATTTGGCTACAAGAATGAACGAAAACTGAACCTAAATGAAAACAGACATTAAAAGACTACCCTTGCTGTCTCGCCCATCATTTATGTAACAGCAATAAAAAAAAAAATTCCATGATCTCAAAAATTGAACAGCAACTCATTCATGAATAAAAGATTTCAATGAAAAACTATTTAAGGAAAAATTTCTTTCCACTTTGATAACGTGTCATCCGCTGGTCGGGTTTTTAGGCCAGAAAACAAAGTAAACCACAGTTGTGACGAATCAGCATCTGCTTTTCCAGGCAGGCCTGGAAGTGTGTTTGTTCTGGGAAAGGTTTCAGTCAGACACCTCTGGACATTTTTCCCTGTGGAAAATTTATAACAGGCCTGCAGATCGAGAAGGGAAAGGAGCAAGTGGAGCAGTTCCAGGTTTGAACAACACTTTGACACGAATGCTTCTTTAATATTTTATTTCAAAATAAAGTAGTTACAGCAACAGGTAACTTCAAATCCTTTAAGATAAAACCAATTACTGTATAAACACACACACACACACACACACACACACACACACACACACTGTATGATTGACTGCATAATGTCTTCTTCAGCACATCCTGAACAATGTTAATGGAGTTAAGGTCTGGACTCAGTGGTGGCCAATCCATGTGTGTAAATGATGTCTCATTCTCCCGAATCACTTTCACAATTTGAGCCTCGTCATCTTGGAGTATGTTAGCGCCATCAGATCCAGTCATGGAAAAACCTGGTCATTCAGTGCATTCAGGGCTCAACCTCAGTTTTTGGGCACATAAAGTACAGTAATCTTGGTGAAGCTCGACCTGCTCAACAGAAGCAACCTCAGATCATAACACAGACTTCACAGGCTTGCTCACATGCACCGGAAGAGGTCGCCGTCATGGGAGAGTGCAGGAGCGCTACCTCCACGTGCTCCAAAGCATGCCAGCGGGGCACTACCCAACCAGACCTGCACGTGTACAACATCCCCTTTCTTTCCGTCCTCCCTCCTTTAACCCTGTCCTTCCCCATTTTGCTTAAATAAATGACCCTTTTTCCTGTAAGAGCTCGCCTCGTGTCTGTGCTTCATGGTGCTGCCTGTGCAACTTAGGGTCGAACCCGTTACACCCCCCCACCCCCCCCCACCCCCCCCCCCCCGCGGCTGGAATGATGTGTTTTTCTTAAGACTACAGCTGTTTAGTTTAGTCCCAGTTCCTTGAAATCTCGTTCCAGTGTTCATGTGGAAATGCTCTTAGTTCAACTTCTTTTTTTTTTTTTTTTTATCATTTGATTTCACTAAGCGTTTAAGTGATCTTCCATCGTGCTCATTCAGGATGTTTTTTCGATTGCGTTTCTTCCTCTAAGAGAACGGTTTCCCAGTGTCCTTCCAGGTTTAATTAGTTTTGATCTTAACCTACTTTTAGTCATTTCAACAATCTCCTCAGTTGTTTTCTTCTCTTGATGCAGAACAGACATTTAACTCTGCTTAAACAGTGTAACATCTGCGCCACAACCACATCAGTTTTGGTTAAATACCATGTTGCAGGCTGGTAATTCATTGTGCTT
Organism: Clarias macrocephalus; assembly: GCA_011419295.1. Classification (NCBI taxonomy): domain Eukaryota; kingdom Metazoa; phylum Chordata; class Actinopteri; order Siluriformes; family Clariidae; genus Clarias; species Clarias macrocephalus. The sequence goes on from JAAGKR010001680.1 coordinate 34,045, forward strand.
AGTTAAATCCAGATTTTTCCAAATAGACTTTACCATAATAAGTTACTCAGACGAGCTGTGTGGTAGAAAGCCTTCTTATGAACACCAGGCTTACCATGCGTCCATGGAACCAATCGAACACGTTTCGTGGTTAGATGACACATGTTGGTTCACCCCCAGCACATTTGGTATGAAAAAGTACTACAAATAAGGAACATTCCTCACGTTAAGCAGAAGCTTTAATGGTGAATCAACATTTTGGGTTGTTTTATGAGTGCTGGTAATTTGGTTCTTATAAAGGATAACATGTGAATTCCAAGCACTGGTACTATTTTCACCATTAATCTGCGTAAGCTAGAAGCTATTGACGTGCTGGTGACATCAAATACACGTCCAGATTTACAAAGAAATGCTTGCTGAATCACTGAGTATTGGCACATGGGCTTATTGTGAATTTCTCAGTGGACTTGCCTCATATGTGAGATCATGAGAGATAAAGTTCCGGTGATATCCAATCAGACTGAAACAGTAGACTTTAAATTGAACTTCCTCAAATAGACATCCTCCAGGAAAGTCCCAGTAAACATGCTAGGAACTGTGCTGTGCATTACATTATATAGATGGTATGTTATTTGCCATCTGCAGAGCAAGAAATTGCTAGTTTCGCATCCCGGTTATGTAAAAATAAACCAGAATAGGTCTGTGTACTGGAAATCAGCAGAGAAGACATTATTTTAGAAAAGGGTAGGGGAAGATGGGAAATTTTTCAGCTCTTAAACCCATTGGTGTTAAAGCCTCACGACCAGCAGGTGTCACCAGATGATGGGTTTCAGGCATACAGCTGTGTGAGATTTCCAAAAAATGGAATTAATGCAAAAACCATCCAAGACTTTTTTTTTTTTAACCTATTTTACTTCAGTTAACAGTACATTTTAAGCACTCTTTCAAGTTTTAATCAAGCAAGTTTGTTTATAAAGCTGTGAAAGCAGAATCTTGTCCTGGCACCAGGGGAGCATAGAGCACATAATGTTTTGCAAAAGGAAGTTCTGGGTTTTTTTTTTTCTTTTCTTTTCTTTTCTTGCTCCTCTGAGACCTTGTTGACTTACTGCAACATGCAGCTTTCCAGGCTCATATCCTGCAAGTTTACTGGATTCTGTCAAGATACACGTTTGATAGGGGTATTTTGTCCGCTGTCTGTATAAAGTCTGGTAACTACAATCTAAACCACAGATGCCAGACAATAAGTTATCACTTTGAAGGAGTTTGTTTTAGGATTATGTGAAGAATGCACATTCAATCTTTGACTTTCTTCCCGACAACCAAATACATGTTGTGATCTCAAAATAATCCATGTTTGCATGTTAAATTCTAATATAAATAAATCAAAAAGGTAATTTTTTTTAAAGGGCAGCTTCTTCTGTGTGGCTGTTGACTTTATATAAGGAAAACTACGTCATGAGGAGTGCTCTAAGCTCATGCATGTTTTTAAGAGGATTTCTATTTCACATCCAAAAAAAAAAAAAGTTGTTCTTGTTAAAGAAAACATGCACATTTGCCCTTAAACAGGAAGCACAGTGTTTTCTTATGAGTGCCATTTCACAATAGGATTGACAAAAGGAAATGGATCAGGGTCAAGTATACAGAAGGCTTTTTTTGACACGTCTCTGAAATTGTGCATTGTTCAGTTGCCACTAGAAGGTCTTTAGTGCTGCTGCACTCCCTCACATGTAGATTATGGACATGCAGGCTCAGGTTGGTGGGGTGGTGGCTCAGGGTGTTAAGGCTTGAACCTGTGCTCTGACCCCAGCCTACTGGGATATGCGAACAATACAGAATTTCACTGTGCAGGATTTGTCATTGTAATTTGTCGCCAACTTGCAGAAGAGAATCTGTATATGGGAACTGTACACACAATCATTCACACTACCAACACCACTTGCACATTACAGGAACTCCACTGGGAGTACTTGCCACGTCACCCATACAATCCAGACCTAGCTCCAAGTCATTTCCACAAGTTTGGGCAATTAAAGGGGTTCCTGATCATGGCTCTGGCATACTGAGAAAACTTAGATACTATCCATGCACACTGGGATAAGTGCATTAGTATAGCAGGGGATTATATAGGGAAGTAAAGGGAGTTTACTGTGTACTGCTATTCTGCACAATAAAAACTCCCATTTTGACTTGAAAACCCCTTATATGCTAAAAATTCAACATGCAATGGGGCCAAAATTCTGGTTAACTTCCTGGTACATAACGTCAGATTTTTCTTATGCCTTATCTCCTCAATTAAATTGCACTATATGGACAAAAGTTTTCGGCCAAATCTGTCCATTATTGAATTCAATAGTTTCAATCAGGCCCCTTATCTCCAGTCAAGGGCAGTCTTAATGCTTCAGCACACCAAGACATCTTGGACAATGCTATGCTTCCAACTTTGCGGCAATAGTTTGGCAAAGACCCTTTTCTATTCCAACATGACTCCGCACCAGTGCACAAAGCAAGGACTATAAAGACCTGGTTTGATGAGTTCAGCGAGAAAGAACTTGACTGGCCCGAACACAGAGCCCTGAAGTCATCCCCATCGAGCACCTTTGGGATGAGCTGAAACAGAGATTGTGAGCCAGGCCTTCTCGTCCAACATCAGTGCCTGATCTCATAAATGCTCCACAGAATGAATGGGCACGACTTCCCACAGGAATACTCAAACAAAATCTTTGGAAGAGCTGCAAAAGGGGAACCAACTCCACATTGAAGTGTAAGTATTTGGATACAATGTCATTGCAGGTTTGGCCAAATACTTTTGTGGATATAGTGGACATGTTTTTAGATGTGTTCAGACACTGGTTGGTTTGGTCCAACGCAATCCTTCCTACACATGGACTTATACACTATCGTTAAAGCATTAGTGGGACAAACCAAACGGAAATAACTTCTGAAACATATCATAAGAAAAAAAGATTTGAAGATTTATTCACTTTTCACTCAAGTTGTTGATGATGGGGAGAAGAAAAAAAAAATCGAAACATAATGCAAAAAAGGTGCAATTGTGCTACTGTTCCCTGACACAGAAAAGATAAAACATTCTTTTGGCTGAATATAGCTCTGTTGGGCAATACCAAAGACTCTTATCAAACATCTCCCCAGGCTTTTACATAATCATTATTCCAACGATTTGGATCATAGTAGGGTCTTTTGGGGTCTGTTAATACGACATGTTTCGCGTTTAGACAAACTTTTGGCTTTCACTTTCAGACCATCACATATTTAAGTCCATCTGTTTTCACTGTGGATATTTTCCCAGAGAAAAGACTTCGCTGAATATTTTAGCTTACACGTTTCACTTTTGCTCTCTGTTTGCTTCCTGTAACTTAGGCCATTAAAAATAATCATTGTGTGAATATATTTTTGGTTCTGCTAGGGTAAAACCCTTCCTTGTAACATACAGCACTGCCCTTGACACCGTTTGTAGAATGACCTAGAAAGCATTCCAGTGAAAAGTTTATGGCGGCTTGTGTGTTAAAAGTTGGCCGCGGGACAACGGGAAACAGATACCACCTGCTTGGCTTTGAGTAAAGCATTGAGTTGCTCAGCAGAACTCCCACCAGCATCAATCTCAGTCTGATGAAGCACTGAATGTTTACGAGGAATTCAACCTCCCATACAAACCTGCTGTAACATACTGTCAGCTTTCTGGTATACACGATAATAAGATATACATTTGAAAACCAAAAAAGAGAGAGAGAAAAAAAAAGAGTAACTCCATGTCTATGGCTAAAAAAAGGCAATATATCTGTTTTTTTTCTTCCAGATGTTTTTGTAACTAACTCTCGATAATACACTTTGAGCAATCATGCCTAGGCATTCACATGTATCTTGCTTCTAATCCACTCTTAAAAATGCATAAAAATGCTTCAGATTGTTGTTGCACAATATTGTACTTTCCATGGACTCCTGGGACTAATCTGTTGTAATGTACGTAATGTTCTCAGCCAGGGGTCCTTAGTCTTATTTACAAAGAGGGCTGGTATGGCTGTAGGCTTCCATTCTAGCATAATAGGAAGCACACTTGATAATGTCACAGGAAATCCAGATGCTCTAAACAAAGAAGCTGACTCCACTGTTCTTGATTTTGTTCTGGATATCTATCTGGCATATGGGGCCTTCAAACCTCCAGCCTGCTGGTTTGTTATGATGCACTTGGAGAGCTTTGTTCCTTTTAAACACACATCAAATAAGTTTCTGATACGACCCAAGCCATCTCTGTTCATCAAGTCCCATTTGAAATATCATGATTATGAAGTAAGTGAACTAGAGCTGATATAGATATTACATTTTTAATGTTGAAATATTCTCTCGTTTTCACCTTTAATTGGTTCAAAATTTGCCCTCGGTGGTTTGGAGTCATGGTGGCATGGTGGCATAGTGGCGTCGCGCCTCCATGGTCAAGGATTCAAATCCCATTTCAGATCTGTGCGCTTGGAGCACGCTCTCCGTGTACAGTACTTGGTGGGGTAATTAGCATTTCGAAATTGCTTGTACCCTGCGGTACCTGCCATCCTGTCCAGCACCCTGCCTTGTTCCCTGAGTCCCCTGTGACCCTGCACAGGATAAGCGATATCCAGAATGAATGCAAGAGCGATTTTGAGTGTAAGATGTTTGAAAACACCAGTTTGGGTAGCTGAGAAATTGTTCTCTTAGGTTTCAAACAGTTGTTAAGTTTTGAGATGAATGAGAAGAAGAAGAACTATCGCTTGTTGTGTCTGCTTCACTCTGAGGGTGGCTTACTGGATGGGCCCCAAACTACAAGAGGGACAAACTCACGCACAGATGATGCCTCTGAAGATCTGTATGTATTATCAGCAAAGAGAGCATATTGAAGCTTTTGTCATGTACATTCCTTATAGCAAAGGAACCAGTCATTAACATGTACAGACCCGGAGACAGATAGGAAATACATCTGTTCCAGCGGGCACCAGCTGTTTGTACGGTATGTACAGTATATTCATCTCAACACAGGCTATAGAAAGTGTTACTATATAAGGAATCAGGAAGCACAATGAGGGGGTTGTATATGCACATGAGAAAGTTCACATCATATTACAAAACCTCACAATGTCCTACGAGTTAAAAAAAAAAGAATGGTACAGAAAACAAAAAACAACAAACAAGATGAGTGAATAAAACATCTTGATGACGAGAGACGACAAAGGAAAGTGTCTAAACTAATTCAGGCTGACAGGAAGGCCAATGCCACACAAAGCAGGCTGCATCATTATACTTCCTTGGGACAAACAAGTCTCGCCACAGATCACAACCTTGTGCCTAATCCATGTACATTTGATTTTCTCAGTCAGTTGTCTTCAAGCTTATGCAAAAAGGGGTCGTGTGACCGCAGGCTTTAACATTTCCCTCAATATAGGAAGCACGCTAGATCAGGTTTCATTAGAAATCAAGATGTCCTGATAAAAATAAGAAAAACAAACCGTAATCCACTTGTTGAAGCAGTTTGTCTAGGTCTTTAATCGGGTAGGTAGCCCGCTTGGCTGGCACGAAAACCTCAAGCGCAAGGAACTGACGTCAGAGCAGATGATGTTACTCCTTGCCATTGTTTTGCAAGGATGATTCAAAATGCACTGCTTTATGTACTGTACTCGATCTTTGTCTAACAATTATGAAGTGACTCAAACAGCAGCACAATGTCAAGGACTCAGACTTTACAACCTCCGATTTTCAAAAAGAAACCACTTGGAAATGCCACATGGTAAACACCGCGTCCAAACTCCTCCACATGAACATATGAGGAGGACTTGAAAGCAGTGAAATTATGATGAAAGATGTCGCAGGAAGAGCCTAAAAGAACACAAAAATGGCTTAAACAATAACAGGATGTTTCATCTGCGTAGCACATATCTGTGATTATAGGAATTTAAACCATCACGATTATCTAAAGAGATATGACTTACTATAAATGTTCACGATTACAAAGAAATACAAAATACCAGCACGCCAGCCAGCGGAAACAAGATTGTACCAGTATACTGTAGATATTATATTACTTTTTGGATGTTTACATTTTGCTACCTTAGATTAGAGAAGGAATATCATTGACACTCCATTCCACCAGTTCTACAAACAGTTCACATTTAAAGTAACATTCATGACATTGCAGCATGATGCCTCGTTAAGACATTCAGTTCAGGTATCCAATCATGTGGCAGGAGGGTATGATACAAAAATAAAATCACTGTTCAATTATTTCACAAGTAAGGATAGTGTGTGACCGGAATGAAGGTCATCAGGCATGAAAAAGGATATCACATGAAGCAAGAGATGTGATATTAATGCATACCATTGTTTATTATTAAAATGGTAAAAAAAAAAAACAGTTTGGTTTTAAACAGACATAACATTAAAGGTTTTATTAAAACCTATTTCTTTTGCAGAAAAAGCAAAATTGTCTTGGTAAGTACAGTATATGATGTTTATTAAGAAATGATGGCCTCTGTGCAAAACATGCAACAAATCACATCAAATCAGGTATATTCATAATTCATATTTTAGGTGATTTGAGTTATGCATATTTTCAGAATATTTCCAGTTTCAATAAGCTCCACTTCAACACTAAATTTATTACTTGTATCATGTCCGCTTGCTTGAGAAATGGCCAGTGGGAGTTTGTTCACCTATTTTCAACATATTTAAATGATGATCCCATGATAAGAAAGAGGGAACACTCAGGGAGAGGGAAACATTTTTGACACGTTTCCTATGACAACTGAAGCAACCAGCTTGGAACTTGGATTCATCACGGACTTCGCGATACAATATTTATCATGATACTAGTGCTCCAATTCGATATCACATTTCTTTTTTATTTGGCTTTTGTTACAATTCTAAAGTAAATAATAGTAAAGATTGCAACATCTGCAAGGCAACATTTTACCACTTTAAATGCAAAAATCTACAATATACAGTACAGACCAAAAGTTTGGACACCCCTTCTCATTCAAAGACTTTTCTTTATTGTGTTCTTTATTGTGTTCTTTAGCCCAAACGCGTCTCTTCTGCTTGTTGCCTGTCCTTAGCAGTGGTTTCCTAGCAGATCTTCTACCATGAAGGCCTGATTCACACAGTCTCCTCTTAACAGTTGTTCTAGAGACGTGTCTGCTGCTAGAACTCTGTGTGCCATTGACCTGCTCTCTGATCTGAGCTGCTGTTAACCTGCGATTTCTGAGGCTGGTGACTCGGATGAACTTATCCTCCGCAGCAGAGGCGACTCTCGGTCTTCCTTTCCTGGGCCGGTCCGCATGTGAGCCAGTTTCTTTGTAGCGCTTGATGGTTTTTGTGACTGCACTCGGGGACACTTTCAAAGTTTTCCCAATTTTTCGGACTGACTGACCTTCATTTCTTAAAATAATGATGGCCGCTCGTTTTTCTTCACTTTTTTTTTTTGCTTTTTTCTTTGCCATAGTACAAATTCAAACTCTTTGAATGAGAAACTTTTGGTCTATATATATATACACAGTGTTTTTTTTTTTTTTAAGTCAATTTTTTTTAAATTTCTCTGCATTCTACATTCAACCTCTGCATTCTATTGGCCATAACACAAAACTGACCTCGGTGACTTAATACTCCAAACCTACTGTAGCCCAGCTTATTATTTTGTCTCCATCACAGAAGGTCACTGATTGATTTCGAATCCTACCCAGTTATGGAGAAAGATAATGAACATAAAATGAACATAAAAAAGACTGGAATATCTGTGCATCTCTGGGTGGATAAGTAAATGTGTGTATTTATACAAGAATAAATCAAGACTATAAATGACTTTCATAAACATACTGTACACAGTGATACAGACATATGCTACACCGACCAGAAAGACAGAGAAAAGAATATTTGGTCAATAATGATACAATGATTACATTTGGACCATGTTTACAGGTGTCACATTTGATTGCTGAAACATTCAACGACATTCAACCGCGTTTCTCCACACAATTCACATTTAAACTTACAGTAGCGTTATTACACTGTAGACTGGCTTTGTGTCGACAATGATACTGAATTAGTGCTAGAGATTTAGACTATAGTCGCAAAACAATTTAATCTAAACACTTGTATACCTGCTGGTTCCCGTCATGCAATCATTCACTATGATCAGCCAATCATGTGGCAGCAACGTGATGCGTAAAATCATGCATGTTCTGCACCGCTCATGAGCTTCAATTAATGTTCACATCAAACATCTGGATGTGGAAAAAGTTTCATCTCAATGATTCCGATCTTGGCATGGGGCATGGATTGAGTATTACAGCAATGACTGACTTCCTTACTGACCATTTCATTCATGATCAACCCAAGTTCACACGGAATGGTGTGAATGAAAAAATAAAAGATTTTGATTTGAAAGGTCAGAGGTTACGGTTGAGAAAATAACTACTGTTACACACACGGTAAACAGAAAAGCAGCTCAGAATGTATAAGAGAAGAACTTCAGTGGAATGAGCTACACCAGGAGAAGACAACTTCAGGTTACAAGCCTATCAGCACAGTACAGAAATCTGATGCTACCAATGACAGCACTGCATACATTCATCAAAACTGGACCTGATGATTTAAATAAAAATGATTAAACTGTGTGCATTTTAGCCTTAGATCTTGTACTTGTTCTGCATTGTGCTGCCGCATGATTGACTGGATCATTGTATGAACGAGAAAACACAAGTTCAACCATTTCGGTGAATCTACTTAACAAGCTTTTTTTTTTTTTCAGTGAATCAGAACTAGACAGACGTACCAGAATAAATAGACACCAAATGTTAAAAATGATCAAATATATGCACCAAAATGTGTTACTGTTAATATGACTAATTTTTCTTTTCCCTTTTGTCAGATTGAAACAGAAACATCTTTAAGCATGCCTAAATGTGAGAATTTCGGATTGTCAAAGAGGCCAGATTGTTGGTCAGTCAGAGGGTGGGCTGAGGCCTTGGGGCAAATACTAGGGATTCCTAAATCCCCCTTTCTACTGTTAATAGAATTCAAGTAAAAAAAAAAGGGGGTTTAAAGTCAAGACATAGTCGACTTGAGGCTTCTAAAAAACGTCACTGTGCTGTTGAGAGCAAACAGTTCACTCCATGTGCAGACTCGTAAAGCATTAATAATAGATAAACCTTACATGCTCACAAATTTAACACATTTTGGTGTACACATTTTAACCTGTGTCTATTTATTACTTGCATGTCTGTGATTAAGGTTTAGAAACATTTGTCACAGTTAAAAAGTGTATGCCGTAATATTTCAAATATTTAACAGTCATACAAATGTATCAAATTCACACAAAAATGAATACAAGTTCATGAAACATGTACACTTTTAACAAAATATATCATTAAAACACACATACCGTATATTGTAGATTATTTTATGACCTTAAGAAGAAAGCTTACATTTTTGTATTTTTAAAGATAAAAAAGTTATATATTTTCAGTATTTCCAACCTAAAATACATTGTAAATCTAATAAGATTTAACTGCACTCTCTTCATAATGCCCTCTGTATGTCAGTAACACTCCAGTAACATACTCCAAACCATCTCTGCTGTTTTTTTTCTTTCTTTCTTTTTTCTTTTTTTTTATTAATAAAAACAGTTCAGATAATGTAAAGCAAACACTCAACCAAGACTGCAACACCTGGTCCATCATTACAGCCCCAACTACACTGCCTGGCCAAAAAAATATATATACAGTGGAACCTCGGATTGCGAGTAACGTGGTTTACGAGTGTTCCGCAAACCGAGAAAAGATTTTTAATAAATTTTAAATCGGAAACCCGAGCAAGTATTAGTTTACGAGCGCCAAGTCTCATGTAGCACGCATGTGACTCTTATTTTGACACTGAGTGTCACTCTCTCACCAATGGAAACACTTATCTGTCAGGATTTATTTTTACTTTTTTTTTAAAGGTAAAGTGCAGATTAATTTGTTTTATTTTCATTTTATAGATTGTATTCATTATTTTTATGTATTTATTTTTTGGGGCTGTGGAACGAATAATTCGATTTTTCATTATTTCTTATGGGAAATGATTATTTGGATTACGAGTGTTTTGGAACATGAGCCCACTTCCAAAACAAATTATGCTCGTAATCCAAGGTTCCACTGTATATATATATACAGTAGTTGCAAGCAACGATGAGTGGGCCCAAGCACCTTGTGTCTGTATATGTGGGTGTGGAAATGTTTTTACTTTCAATATTAAACATAGCTGTGATTTCTGTATTATTATTTTTTTTTTTTTCAGATTTTTATAATGTGTTAAACTTTTTTTTTTTAGCCAGGCAGTGTAGTAAAAATAAGTTGAAAATGAAAATAAGTTTTCATTTGAGGTTTCACTAAAGGCTCAGATGAAGAAAAAGTTAAAGCGGCTTCACAGTTTGTAAGTGTATTTAGTGTGTGTAAGTGTATTCAGATGCTTCAGCAGCATCTTCCAACAGTGAAGATCATATCATTTGTCTGATGCTACAGAATATAGTATGGTTGTGACTTGTGATTGCAAAGATTTGTTGCAAATCCATCAGCATTTCTTATCTTTTCCTGGCCCAGGTTTCCTGTCTTCAGATCGGTTTGTTCTCTTTGGAAGTTTTAGTAGATGTCTGATTTGGACTCTTTCGAGTCCTTCTTCTCTGTTGTACCGTTGCTCTTCGTTTGCTCTTTCTTTTGCTGCCCGGAATCATTTCTCCTCAGAACCAAAAAGGAGAGGAAGTAAAAGACCAGCGATCCGAACAAGAAAAATGTCATAAGTCCAAGAAATCTAAAAAGTAACAAACACAAATATAAATAATATATAAATCTCCTAAAACTGCCGCTTGTCCAATTTAAGGTACATTATGAACATAAAGAGGAAAATGGACGTACCTTTGTCTGAAATAATCTAAGTTGTAGTAATGACAGGAAGTGTTCTTGTTACACTTTTTCCCCCACAGAATACAGGTTGTGTCAATGGCACTTCCATACAGGACAGGTGTCGGGAGGAACGCTGTCAGTGAAGCCAATTTAACATCATTAATCTGTACTCAGGCATACACACGAGTGATTTTATTCATACTTTCTGCCTTCAATAATGTAAATTTAATTAATATTTCTATTGTAACAAAATAAAAAAGAATTATATCTTTATTTTATTCTTCCCTATTAGCATTTTGCTTTCTTATTTCCTTTTTTCATTTGGAAAGTCACAAACAGTTGTGTAAGCATTTGACTGCATATCATACTGTGTATGGCTGTTTATGCGTCAAATAAAAATGTTAATTTACAAATTAAATAGATTTATTAAATAAATATATATTAAATAGATTTGATTAAATAAATAGATATATTTAAAAGAAAAATTTATGATTACTACACCTACTGCACATTTTACTAGGTTTTATGCATAAAAGTTTAAGTACTTCTTTTAAGAAATAAATGTTTTAAACAGCAAAATATCAAATTTGTTGGTCTTATGTGTTTTTTTATAATCTTATATTAAGAAATTGTACGTTCATTTGACGAGATTCAAGATATTTTCACTTTCATTTTCCATTAAGATATCACTTTTTAAGTGTAAGTTTACTGTATCTTTTTTTGTGTAATTATAGAATAGAGAAGCGTCAATATAGAATAAGATAACATTTTAGGTTTAATATTTAAAATTAGTAAACATGGATAGAAATAGGCTTATTGTTTTTAGACTCTCATGGCGATAACTATAAGATTATTTCTCCTGAGGTCTTAATATACTTATGGGGACCTGTTAGGTAAGGTTGAGGTATCTCAAAGGTGATGTGTGTTATGGCTAAACCTTCTGAACACTGGAAATGTGAAAAATGTACCATATCCTGTTATATATACAAACTGTTCTTTTTAAAGGCATACGCTATGTATGGTGTTCTGCCCAAACTGTAATTCAAATGGCTGCTGTTTTTCCATGCTGCTGTTCATGTGTTGAAAGACACCAGGTTAGACTGGTTTCCTAATGACTGACGTACTTTGATGATTTGCAATTACAATAACAAAACAATAAAATAGGTTTCTTAATGCAAAAACGTCATTGAACTAAGTGTTTCGTCGATTTCTTTGTATGTTTGACGGTATTATGCTTTTGATATGGGAAATTTGTTGGCTGGTACAGACTGTTCCCATAACATAATTTTTGGCACCAACCTAGTACTCTGAAGAGCATGAACTGGATTCCAAGGGCAAAGGATTTGTCTTCTGGGGTAACAGTCCTGTGTGAAAGTAAAAACATAAAAACAAATGTATAAGAAAATTCAGCATCCTATATTTACATCCTAATTCTTAAAGCAGAACAGCAGGAGGAAAACGAACTCAATTCAATAAAATTTTATTTGTACAGTGCTTTTAACAATTGTCATTGTCGCAAAGCAACTTTACACAATCAAAAGAATTATAATAACTAAAACCTAATAAGTACTAATAAGCTAATTTACTTCACATGTGTAATAAGTGAGTGAGATTGAACTGAAATTGAACTGATCTCATATTCTCTTAAATATTTTTAAATATTAAAAGCTTAAATATTTTAAGCTCCTGAGACCCGAATTCTACCGACCTGTACATTTTAATTCCTTCTCACTGTTTCTCTTTATTAGCTACCTGATAACTATAAACTTAATCAATGTCTTAAAACAAGCAAAGAATAATAGCTAATGCTCCCATATGAGGATTGTACAAGGATATATAGGCATATTTTGGGGGGGTTTACACATTTTATTTAAATAATGTGATTGCAATATATTTATTGAGTGACTTTATTATACTTTAGATGCCAACTGGATGCTATTTTCCTGGATATTAAAAAAAAAAATCTGAATCCAAAAGGGGTGACACAAACCCATTAGTTTAAGTTCTGTCTGGATAGCTGCGTTCAAATTCCAGGTTGAGCAACGCTCCTTAAGTTCGCCGGTTTGCTTTATTTATAATTTTCTTGTCTCCTCTACGGGAATAAAGGCAAGTCCAGATGCAAAATGTAACTTTGGTGTTTTACAGAGTCTCCATTTGTGCACTGCTGTTTTAAAACCGGAATTTTATGTGTAAACAATATCAATTAATAACTCTGAATGTTTACCAAATCACATCTGCAGATTGTGTGTAAAAAAGTTTTTTTTTTTTAAAGTGGAATGCGAAAGAGTTGTGTTTAAGTCATGTGAATATAACATGAATCATGTGCAAACCATCTATCTATCTTTAGAAATATTAATAAAGTGCAAAAATCACCTGATTAAAGCCACATTGGGGGAAAAAAGGTCTATAATGAAATCAATTTAAACAGTCGTGTAAACATCGTTTGATTATGTGTAAAAAATAAAAAATAAAAAGTTGTGTGAATAATTTTAATCTTTAAAAAGTCCCATGTGAAAATGTGGAATTTTTTTTAATAAATAATGTGAAGTGTCAAATTCACCTATGAATCATGTGCTAATTACTGGGGATTAGTTGCTTTAAATCCCTCCCTGTTTTATTATTTTTTTTCTTTTGAATTTAAGTATTAAATATAAACCACCCGATACAGTATGAAAGCTCCAGTACGTTTACTGCGGTTTAAAACTAACCACATTTTAGAGTTGATGCATTTTATCTGTCTTTGTAAAGAGAGTGTGGTTTAATCTTCATAACAGGCCTGAACAGGTATGCTGAGCTCGCTCAGACAGATTAATGACAAACATGTTCTTTTTCGAGGAAGCCGAATGTTGTTTTTTATCTCGGTTCCCATGAGGGCAATTTCTAAATTTACATACAGTACAAGTAAGATAACAGCAACAGGTAGAACCTGAGGATGTCACGTATTGTATAGTAAGAACTGAAATATATGTACTGTTTATATTTTAAGTGTTTCGAAAGCAGCTGAATTAAGAATCATGAAGCTATATGTTTTTATTTATATATATATATATATATATATATATATATATATATATATTTATTTATTTATTTATTTATTTATTTATCAATGTGCAATATGCTTATTTATTCAGAAAGAAACCCAGTAGTCGTTTATTTAACAGCAGCAAAAGAAGTTCAATCTAAGCCTAAAAGAGGCTTGAGCTGTTGACGCCAAAGATTTATCAAAGACTAGTGCAAAGTAGCGAAAGCCAGCCAAGATCAGTTATGTAAAACAGCATCACCTGAGGCATGAACTGACAAGAAAGTGTGTCTTTGTGGGTCATAAACCAACACAACAACACGGCACTACAGGCACTTGAGTATCCGCCGCCTTCTGCATTATCCGTTTCGCAGTCTCTAATTATGATATCTACAGCATATATGAGATACAATATACACTGTAATTTTGCAGCACTATGGGAATTAACGCTTTGGTTATTGTATACATTCACATACTAGTGTAAATGAAACTTTTTTTTTTTTGTAACTTTTTCTCCAAGCACATGTGTCCTTATTATTTCGCAGCATGTTAGTTAACCTTATCATATTACTCGTCCTCCTTTTTTTAAAGGTATATCTTTTTCATGCAGTCGGTTTTTGCTAAGAAGATGGAATTAATCAAAAAGCATCGGACAAGTACCTGAGAATCATCATGAATGATGGCGTTTGAGACAGGGACGCTAAAATGCATGTGACGCTGGAGAAAATCATGAAAGGGATGAGGAGGTGGGAGCAGTTGTTCGCACATGGTCCTGATTTAGCGTGCGCCGGAGAGCTTGACGAACCTACACAAGTGCAGTCGGTGTAGTTCTGTACAAGATATAAAAAAAAAATGATTTAGGCAAAAGTATCCAAATGAACAGGTTCGAGCAGCGGCATGGAATACATCTCTGTTGAGACACCATGACTTTGAATCACACTTCCCCTGCAGGCTATATGACAAAATGCCAAAAATAATAACATGTGCTTGACATTCAATTCGGAAAGCTCAACTGCCCTGCTTTTTTCATACAGTTATCAAGCCAGCCGATCATTCAGGGTAATGGTTGTGTTGTTGCTGTGTATTTCATGGGATCCGCATACCCAACATTTTGTTCCAAAAAGGGGGGGGGGGGGTATTTACTTTACTATAAAAGCCACACATTGCATAACTGAAACAAAACATGAAATGTGTAGAGCTGTTAAATGTAAACCTTTCTATTAGCATGCATCTTGTAAAACTTAATGATCAAACTTGAATTCACTGAAAGAAATCAGACATGTAAAACATCACATTATACTGTATACATGACATGGGCTGTTCATGCATTAACATTTGCAGATATTTAAATTAAGAGATATTTCATATTTATTCTAAATAAATAAATGCACTGAAAATGCTCATTTAAAAAAAACTAAATGCTTAATGCTCTATGTTCTTTAAACTACTTAAAATCAGTAAAGTTTTTTCAAAACCTCAATATTTCACATAATTTCTTGTTCGATTAAACATGCCTTAAAGAAGGCAGGATTTTGAAAAAATATATATAGTCAATCATTTGTCACATGTAACTTGCAGCACAATAAATAGGATTACAGCCAGGCTACAGCGTCACTGGAGCAGACAGGGTTATGGGCCTTGTTTAAGGACTGTCAGAGACAAACGGAGACGGACCAGAAGATTAGCAGTTAGCCCTGTAGCGTAGATGGTAAACCCAAACGTGGAAGTAGCGCGAGTAGGCAGGATAACCACGCTGTTTATTTTTAGAACTCTCTCGGAACGAGAGCAAGAGCTTACACAAATAAACCCGCGTTCTAATAACACACACTCAATCGAAAGCGAAACCCAAGAAAGTGAGTACTCACGATTAGGCGAACAGAGCGTCGGCGATAGCATGGGCCGTCGGGTGTCGGTCCTGGGGTGGAGGATACCCGAAGACGGTAGTCCCGGATTAGCTCGCGGTCGAGAATGAATCGAGCCGGGATCCAGGAGCGCTCCTCAATGTGAATCAAGGATCCGATGTACGGTATAAGCGGGACTGCCCTCAATGATTCAGGGAGGAGGAGCAGGGTGGGTGGGTGGAACCATAGGGGAAGTGATGAAGGGTTTGAGTTGGGATATATGGAATACCGGGTGGATCCGGAGCGCCGCAGGCAGCTGGAGCCGGTAGGTGACAGGGTTTATCCGGAGAGTGATGCGGTATGGACTGATGAATCTGGAGGAGAGCTTCCGTGATTCTGTTCGTAGGTGAAGGTTCTTGGTAGATAGCCATACCATGTCACCTATCTGGAATAGTCGTCCCGGAGGGTGTCGACGGCGATGTTGGAAGACGTAACGGGTGTTGGAGCGTCGGATGGCATTGGTTGCTTGGTTCCAGACCCGTCGACACCGACGAACCAACTGTTGGGCCGACGGTACTTCAACCTCCGGTTCTTGGTGTCGAACATCGAGGAAACCGTAGCATGCCTCAAATGGGCTTAGATTGGTGGCAGAGGAGACGTGGAGGTTATGCGATAATTCTGCCCAAATGAGGTAGCGGGCCTAGGAGCACTGGCGATCAGCGACAAAGCATCTTAAGTAGCGCTCCAGTTGTTGGTTGGTCCGCTACGTCTGACGTCTGTGGGTGGTATCCAGAAGACAGACTACAGGTGGAATTGATCAGACGGCAGAAGGCCTTCCAGAACTGGGAGGTGAACTGGGGCCCCCTGTCCGAGACGATATCCCTTGGGAACCCATGCAGGCGGACTACGTGTTCTAATATCAGCTTGGCTGTGTTTTTGGCTGACGGGAGTCCGGGGAGGGCTACCAGGTGGACGGCTTTGGAGAACCGGTCGACGATCGTGAGGATGGTGTTCTTCCCCTCGGAAACCGGCAGGCCCGTGATGAAGTCGACGGCAATGTGCGTCCAGGGCTGTCGGGGAACTGGGAGTGGTTGAAGTTCTCCCGGGGATGGTTGGTTGCTGTCTTTGGCCCGGGCGCACACTGGGCACGCCTGGACAAACTCATCAACGTCCTTCCTCATGTTGGGCCACCAGAAGGCGCGTCGGATGAATTGTAGTGTACGGTGCCTTCCGAGGTGACCTGAGAGGAGAGAGAAGTGCCCCCATTGAAGCACCTCTGACTTGACGGTGTTGGGCACATAGAGTCGTCCAGGCGGCACGCCTGCCGGTTCGGTCTCCGCAGCCTGTGCCTGGCGAACCCTTGTCTCTATGTCCCAACAGAGTGGTGCGATGATCTTGGTAGGTGGTAGGACAGGCGCGGGGTCCGCCCGGGGGACGTCTTCCTCGTACTGTCGTGAGAGGGCGTCAGCTTTGATGTTCTTGGACCCCGGGCGATATGACAGGTGGAAATTGTAGTCCTCAAAAAATAGAGCCCACCGCACCTGTCTGGGGTTCAACTGTTTCAGCGACCGGATGGTGATGAGGTTCTGATGATCAGTCCAGACAATGAATGGCTCTCTGGTGCCCTGGAGCCAGTGACGCCATTCCTCCAAGGCCCACTTTATGGCCAGCAGCTCGCGGTCCCCTACTCCGTATCGCTGCTGAGTGGGGTCAAATTTTTTGGAGAAGAAGCCGCAGGAAAACCGCTGGAGCATTGCAGAGTCCAAATGGTATTACCAGACTTTCATAATGACCGGTGGGAGTGATGAAGGCCGTCTTCCACTCATCGCCCTCCCTGATGCGCACCAAGTTGTAGGCGCTCCGGAGGTCCAACTTAGTAAAAATGGTGGCACCAGAGAGGGCGTCCAGGGCAGAGTTGGTAAGAGGCAATGGATGTCGGTTCTTGATGGTGATGTTGTTGAGCCCCCAATAGTCGACACATGGGCGCAAGTTGCCATCGCGTTTCTTCCCAAAGAAGAACCCTGCGGCAGCAGGCGAGGAAGAAGGCCGGAGGGTAACTTGGCGCAGTCCGTTGGAAACATATTCCTCCATCGCCTGCGTCTCGGTGGCAGATAAAGAGTAGAGGTGGCCGCGGGGTGGCATGGAGCCTGGCTGAAGGTCGATGGCAAGGTCGTAGGGGCAATGAGGAGGTAGGTGGGTTGCCCGTCTCTTACAAAACACCTCAGCCAGGTCTCGGTAGGCGCTCGGGATGGCGTCGGTGTCGACCTCAGGGGCCTCGGACCCCCTAGAACACGTCCCAGCTCGGACCCGTAGGCAGAGTTCAGAGCAAGTCGGCCCCCATTGTAGGATCCGACTTTGTGTCCAGGATATGAGCGAGTCGTGACGAAGTAACCAGGGATGTCCGAGAATGAGGGGAGGTGATGAGATGGGGGTGAGGTAGAAGTGAAGCTGTTCCTGGTGTTGGCCGATGTTCATGGTGATGGGTTGAGTTTGAAAGGTGATGGGACTGGAGGAGAGGGGCCGACCGTCAACAGATGTAATATTTACGGGCTGGGATAACGCCTCGATCTTTACCCCCAGTTTCTTGGCATAGGAAGAGTCAATGAAGTTACCAGCAGCACCGGAGTCGACGAAGGCGGTACTTCCAACTCGTTTGCGGCCAAACTGGAGGTGTACTCTTACCGTGAGACGAGAATCATTGGTCAGGGTGGTGGAGAGGCAGATGGAAGCAGAAGTGAGAGTGACTCACCGGGGCTGCGCGTTTCCCGGGCGTAGAGGACAGATGGCCCGGTGATGTGCTGCTGACCCGCAATACGTGCAGAGACCCTCTCTAAAACGTCGTTCCCGTTCTGCAGCGGTTAAGGAGGCGCGCCCTAATTGCATGGGTTCCCCGGCTCCGGTGTCAACCACGGCGGGAGGTGGAGAACCGATGGATCCGGTAGGTAGCTTCCGGAACAGGCGTGCGAGAGAAGAAGGAGGACCTTCGGGGCATGAAATGAGGCAGTGGTGGCGTGATGGGCGGCAGGGTGCGAGGAGCTGGCTTAGGGCTTGCGAGCAGACGCTGGTCGATCCGGAGGGCGAGTTGGATTAGGCCCTCCAAGGTGGCTGGAAGTTCTCGACCGGCGAGCTCGTCCTTAATGCGTGCAGCCAGTCCCTTGTAGTAGGCCGTCCGGCGGGCGGAGTCTCCCCAGTCGGTTTGGACGGCGAGGGTTCGGAAATCCGCCGTGTAGCGGCTCACGGACGAGCCACCCTGCCGCAGATGATATAATTTTGAGTCGGTCTCCACCTCAGCAGCAGGATGTTCAAAAGTGAGTTTTAGCTGGCGTGTGAACTCTGTATAAGAGTAGGCTACATCTGACTCAGAATGCAGGACCGCCGTGGCCCACTCAGCTGCCTGCTCGGATAGCAACGAAACGAGAAGAGCAACGCGCAGTCGGTCTGTGGAGTATTTGGTGGAATTAAACTCAAACACTAGATCCAATGCGGTTAAAAAAACACTGCACTTCCCATCTGTGCCATCCCATTTGTCCGGTAACGCAATGAAGACATCAGAAGAAGGGGGAGGGGGTGGCGGAGCAACGGCCACTGCGATGGGCGTGGCCGCAGCCGGCTGAGCGATCGCCCCGCGGAGCGTCGCGTTCTCCTGCCGTAGTTCCGCAACCTCGCGGCGCAAGGCCGCGACGTCTTGGAGGCCTTGGCGGAGGACCGCGACTTCACTACTGAGCTGATCGATCAACTTAGCATGCTGGTCAACCACATCACAGAGGTGAGCGTAATCCGCTGGGTTTACTGCTGTTGGCTCAGTCATTCTGTCAGAGACAAACGGAGACGGACCAGAAGACTAGCAGTTAGCCCTGTAGCGTAGATGGTAAACCCAAACGCGGAATTAGCGCGAGTAGGCAGGATAACCACGCTGTTTATTTTTAGAACTCTCTCGGAATGAGAGCAAGAGCTTACACAAATAAACCCGCGTTCTAATAACACACACTCAATCGAAAGCGAAACCCAAGAAAGTGAGTACTCACGATTAGGCGAACAGAGCGTCGGCGATAGCATGGGCAACTCAATGACTGAGCGATGTAAAGCGCCATCTTGTCTCCTTTTATGCTTCCTGAATCGCGACCGTCTTACTTCGGGGTCCTCGTGCCGGCCGCGTTAGGAGTGCGCATGACAAGGACTTGACAATGATAAATTGGCGATGCTGGGGCTTGAACCCCGGACCAAATCATTTCAAATCATTTCACTTCATATCATATTGTGTATTACTGTGTATGCAATAAATAAAATGTAAATTTGAATTCGAATCAAGTAAAAAGTCAACCTGCTGCACATGGAGCCCAGGAGACAAAGCGCCCAAGTCTGCCAACCCTGCCTGCAAAATCCCCAGACCCCAACCTGATTGAGTACCCAAAGGATATAATGTTGGCCAGGATCTGTCAACCATCTTTTAGACCAGGGGTGTCAAACACAGTTCCTGGAGGGCCGCAGCCCCACAGGGTTTTGTTCCAACCATAATTAAAAACACCTGATCCAACTAAAAAAGTCATTAAGGCTTATTTGAAAACTTCATGGTATGTATGTTGGAGCAGGGTTGGAACAAAACTCTGTGGGGCTGCGGCCCTCCAGGAACTGAGTTTGACAGTTTTGGACTGACAATGGTACTGTGACTTAATAATTAACAAATATTTACCAAAAATGAGCGAGAAAACATTTTTAAGTCCCAACTTCATGCTCGTAACTCTTGCAACCAATCATAAGGCAGAAAATTGGTTTTGAAAAAGGACTATTCTAAGGCTCCTTGAGGCTTTAAAATGCTGTGGCAATTGAAAATCTTTGGCTTGATTAAGGTCATGGCATATTAGGCTTTCAAGGAGCCTAGAACATCTAGCTGTACCCCTGCCAGTGAGCACTGGAACTGTGCCTTGTAAATGTTTAAAATCAAATTACAACTGTGGGAAAGCATCTCAGAATGCACAACACATCAAACCATGTGGCAGGAGATGACATCATGGTTCACTCCAGTCAACCAAAAAACATTTAATCCAAGCTAAACATCTGTTTCATTCCCCCCCAATCTAGTTTTATACCTTACAAGACCAAGTTCATGATGTAAAACACAGACAATGCTGTAGTGTAATTTGGACTAAAATGAAAGTACTCTTCTACAAATGAGAATCATGCTGATTAGTGATTACATAAGTAAGTAGTCTAATGTGAGCAGCATGCTTAACTTGGCTTAGTCACTGTGGAGGTCATTTTGGGATACATGTGTGTCTTTCATTTTCTGGATAAACAAGTAAAGAATTGTAAAGTCGAAATGTCAAAACTGTTGCTGGGGGTTTAGTTGGAATGTACTGTATAGGAGGGCGATGTACCGTCCAGTATAGTGTATCCGATCAGAAGATTTATCTGCACTCACTGCTGCATTATACAGTGAAAAAGAAATAAACACTGGCAATGTTCCCAATAGTCTCTGAGCACAAGAGTGAATAAGCTGACGGGAATAAGTGTGGAGTAAATGGTGGGAATGAAACAATATCTATTGTTACTGAGATCATTAACTCGACACGTGGTCTCATTGGTAGTTTGTAGGTGGAAAAGATATGTCTAAATGTCTTTAATATTGTGTAAATATGTACACATAATCGTTATGCAGTCATTAAAACTTTGAAGTAATCACCTGTCTAATATTGTATGGTCCTTCTTGTGTCACCAACCATGAACCATCTAAGCATGGACTCCACTAGCAAGGTGTTAGCAGCAGATTCTTTCATCACAAGGTGAGTCCTCCATGGATCAGACTTGCTTTTGTCTGGTCAATGTCTGGTGAATCAATGTCAGATTGATGTCTGGAGAGTTTGGAGGTCAAGTCCACACCCTGAACTCTGAAATGTTCCTTAAGCTTTTTCTAAGTAAATTCTGCTGAAAGAGGTCACTGCCTTTAGGGAATCATTTTTGGCAAGTGTTATCTGTCTAAGTATCAGGAAACAGAGTTTTTCAGCAGAACTGTGCCCGCTCTGGGAATCCCACTGTCTGTGCCATATTTTCATAGTGCATCCTGGTGCCCAGGGGAGTGACACACATGCACGCAACCATCAACAAGAGGCAAATTAAAAGACCATAAACCATCAAATCAGGCCACCATCTTCCATTCTTCCATGGTCCAGTTCTTATCTTCCTGTGGCCACTGTATGAGCTGACCGCAGGGAATTAGGGTTATCAAAGACACTCTGACCATTATGTGGCTGCACACAGCCCTATACACAGCAAGCTGCGATGCCCTCTGGATCCTGACTTCTTCCTATCAGAGTCAGATATAGCCAGAAATAACTTCTTCAGCAAATTGTGCTGCCGTAGCTCTTCTGTGGAATTGGGGCAAACCGGCAAGCCTTTGCATTTCCATGTAGATTTATGAGCCTTGGATGCCTTTGACTCACCAGTTATCCCTCCTGCATTTGGAAGGTACTAATCACTGCATACCAGGATCACCACAGAGGACCTGTCATTTTGGAGTCGATCTAAAATCCATGTGCATTTTATGCTTGTTCATTTTTCCTGCTTTCAACATAGCAGCTTCGAAAAACTGCCCGATATAACCCAACCCTTTACAGTACAAGGATATATATTATTATT
This sequence comes from Clarias macrocephalus, assembly GCA_011419295.1. Lineage (NCBI taxonomy): Eukaryota > Metazoa > Chordata > Actinopteri > Siluriformes > Clariidae > Clarias > Clarias macrocephalus. The sequence continues at coordinate 56,430 of JAAGKR010001680.1, forward strand.
ACCATTATAAGGATATAATCAATGTTACTCAATTCAACTCTCAGTGCTTTTAACTTTATGGCTGATCAGTGTAAAGGTATATGCAGATAAATATCTATTAGTGGAGTTGGTGTATTAAAGATACACCAAGTGATTCCAGTTAAAGTTTAACGTAATGTTAGGTTAAGATTGCGCAGTCGGGCCAGAGGAAGAGCAGAGAGGCTGCCTTCCTAAACAGTTACAGTAAATTTACTTAGCGAAGGAAATGTTTATTTTCTATGGAAACAGTTTATTAAAAAGAAGAAGAGTGGGAGGTCTGGAGGAGGGAGAGTGTAAAAGCAGTCATCACGGCAAAAAAAAAAAAAAAAAAAGCCCAACTTTTTAAATTAAGCCAATCAGATATGGTGATATGAATAACACACACACACCCACCCACACACACACACACACAGTTACGGTAAAGTCGTATTCTAAAAACCCAAATATTCCCTGCTAGTAAGTCAGAATGAAAATGTTGTTGGGATAAATTAAATGAGTGAATGACTGACTCTAAAACAACATTGCAGGATTCAAGTGCTGCTCATGGCAGAAAGAGGATGCAGAAGGACAGCATCTCAACTATGTATTTCATTAAAGGATACAAACATCTATAAATGCTGTTAAAAATGTTGTATTTGGAGTCTTACATTATACTGGAGTCATTGGTTTAATGTTATCTGAATGTCATGTACTCCACATGGGTCCAAAAATAACCTATTACTAAGTTAACTTTGCCAAAACCATAAATAATTTCCAGGGAACTAAATGTACTGTGAATAAAGGCATGTGCGATAGATTATCATGTTGTCATTAACCAAGCTGCTGACTGTAATATTGCAGATTTACCAGTGATGTGTCGATTTTGCAGCCAGCGTCGCAAGGAGAGCGGAACTCCACACCATCAGAACCACACACGGGGTTGAAAGCCTCCTCGGAGCAGGAGCATGTCATACAATTTTGGTAGTAGCTGAAAAGAAAAAAAAGAAACAGCAAGCAATAGCAATTGTTTAGGAAGGCGTAACTGGAAAAGGAGAAAGGGACAATAATCAATATACATTTTCAGGTCTTTATGTTGATAATGTTTGTCTGTTCTGTTCTACTGCAGCGTTGGGGGTTTGAATCTTTCTCTGCTATGTACCGTACAGTATGTATGTAGTTTGCATGAGGCGACAATCCAAAGACACGTGTGTACAATGTGTGTACTGTATGTGCTTGGGCCGTGCAATGGGTTGCCGTTCCTTTCAGGGTGTAGCATGGATGGAGGGATGGATGGACAAAGAAGAAACGTGCTCAGAAGTAGCAACTTCACTACCTTTTCATGCAAGAGCCAGTAAAATTACTGAGATCTTTTTTGTTTCACTAGTTTTTTTTTTTTTTTTTTTGTGAAAGTCACCTTTCTCATGGCAAACTGTACGTGCATTTACATTTCACAAACAAATCTCATGAGAAACATCTCACGAGGAACATCTAAATTCATCACCGCTTGCATTGTTACTTCATTTTATTACGTTAAAATTAGTACCGAAAATATCACCTTTCATTGTGGTTTACTCTAGCAATCTTCTGTGTCGGACAAGCGAAGAAAAGTAGCGGCAAGGAGAAGATGACGGACGCCAGCAATGCACCGCTGCACAGCATCGCAGACGCCTTCACGGACAGGTTGAATCTGCGCAGGATCATACCTCCCGCCATGATGCCCAACATGGCCATTGGGATGTTCACCCCACCTGAGGGAATACAGATACATTAGTAACATAATGACTGCTTTTCTAACTAGAAATCAGCATATTCTGCTTTGGTAAAACGTGAGCAGATAGCACAGCTCACATTGGTCTAATTGACAGGATAATGTTGACTTCATTCATTTAAATTTGAAAGGGAAAATTAGCAATGCACTTTTTAGATAAAGTTGCCAGGGACCTGGAGCCCATCCCAGGGGGAGACCTAGGGCATGAGGCGGGGTACACCCATGCAAACTCATCGCAGGACACATCTATCGCAAACTTCACCCACACAGACTTGAAGCAGGCATCAAACCCTCAATCCTAGAGGTGCAAGACAACTATGCCGACCATTATACCACCATGCCGGTTTCAATATAGTCTGTAGTCCTGTGGTTTTTTGAGAAATGTTTTTTGTTTGTTAAGCCACGCAGTGACATATAAATCATACAAGTATAAAATTCATCTAACTTAAGGCAGTGAGACACAGGCGCAGACAGATGATCACGGATATAACTGGTGATGCTGAACGCTGAGTGGTTGGAACGGATGAGAGGGGAAATGAGGTTTCTGCTAAGGTTGTTACATAAACAACCATTTTTATTCTATTTATTTAGGCATTTGCAGCCTGTCGCAATAAAACATTTGCTCTTCTTTCTTTACATTAATTTGAAGAAATGGTGGGGCTCAAAACTATTACTGTTTTACAATACTGTTGTATATATTTACTATATAGTATATAATAGTAATATGTTGTTACAATGTGATTAAGTCAAATTATATTCGATTCCATGTTCAAACAACAACGGATACCAGTAAAACTTAATTATTCTTTTATAACCTTACCAATCATCAAGTTGGAGAAGGCTGCCGTTTGAGCGAAATGTCTCTCAATGTATTTTGGCATGAATGTTGCGAGTCCAGCGACCATCGCTGACATATTCACCTGGGCCAGCACCACCAAAAGGTAAATGGGGTTCCTCACGGTTCTCAGCATGATGTGTGGAAATTCTGTGTGAGCAAATCAAATCAAAACATATTCATATTAACTTTCCATTACTACTGTACAGTATGTTCTGCCACTGAAAATGACACTCTGCAATATGAGTGTCACTATGCAAGACAGACATTCGAGTCCTGCCATTACTCCCCAAATTACATTTAAAATTCCAGGTTTAATTTGATATTATAACTTTCAGCATTTCCTGTGTAAAAATTACAGAATGTAATATTAAATAATTTAATAATTTATGAAACTCCCCAAAGCAGTAGTAGTCTTAAATCTAAAAAGTAATTCCAAAAAACAGAAAAATATAGTACAGTGAATACATTTTCGGAATATAGTACTTTATATATGTTTAATATAAGCAGTGATACTGAATAAAAAATAACATTTACCTTTCTTTTTTTTTTTCCCCCCCGATTTTCTCCCTAATTTAGTCGTGTCCAATTCCTCCCCGTCACTAGGGGGCTCCCACATTAAGGCTACTACTACCACTCAGTCGGGAGGGCCGAAGACTATCGCGCGTTTCCTCCGAACCACGTGACGCCAGCCGACCGCATCTTTTCGAACTGCTCGCTCACGCACCGTTGGAGGACAGCGCTATCCGCTCCTTCCGCTCGCGTGAGCTCACAGACGCCCCTGATTGGCTGTAGAGCCGTGATTAATGTAGGAGCACTAAGTACCTCTCATCCCTCCCCTCTGAGAGAGCTCGGCCAATCATCGTTCAGTTACAGCATCACCCGGGATTCGAACCGGCGATCTCCGGATGATAGGGCGAGCGCTTTTACCGCTGCGCCACTCGGAGGCACATTTACTTTTTCTATTAGTTTTTGAGTGTGTGAACTGAAACAATTAGTATGACATATATGTTTTTCCCTTCTTCATACTGTAATTACTGCACTGTACCCTAAATAAACATTCTTATCCCAATTTGTGTTTGTTGCTATCTTAAATAACTTTGTGTTGCATGCATGTTGCTATTTTTTACTTTAAACAGTCTTTAACGAGCTCAAAACAACTTTCTTAACCCATTAATCAAACTCACTTTTAAGGAACTGGAGGAGAGAAAGGTCACGTGCGGTGTCTGGTACCGGTTCCTTCTTCTCGTTTAACTTTTCCGCTCCACACTCTGCCATGGCCTCTTCATGTACCTAAGTGCAAACCAGCAAATTAATTATACAATTGTAGTAAAAAAAAAAAAAAAATTAAAAATAAATAAATAATAAATTTGTGATGCATTTTTTTTCTGTTAATAATGAATTATACTTATATGGTCTTGGCTCCTGACCAGCAGTGTCCTGCCTTTATTTCTCTATATAATCCCCTGTTAGACTAATGCAGCTTTTTAATAGTGCTTGGATACCATGAAGGTAGAAAGCTTAATCAGTATGCTGTAGCCACGATCAGACTGCCTGCTTCACATCTGAAACGCTGGCCTCCTTTAATGCCAAAACTTGTTGAAATGGCTTGGGTTAAGGTCAAGACCTTATGGAGTCTTGACTTGTTGACTGGCTTAACTTGAAAGCGACTTGTAGTTAATTTACCAGGACAAAAAAAAAAAAACACAAAGGACCTGACACTAAGGGTATTTTTTCTCCATTTAATGGGAAAACATGTAGTTCCAATGTGACAACATTATAAACTCTATAAAACACCCGAGCCCTACTTTGTAATATAACGTATAATTTTTGCAGACATTCTTAGCAGATGTTGCACTTCCCATGTTGGACCACTAGTTGCAATACTATTCTGTTTGACCCAAATGAGGCTGGAACATTCTATTTGTCCAATTCTAAAATATGCAACACAAAACCTCACTCCAGAGAGATAATTAGTCATATGATTTCTTGCACAATTGTGCATAAGGACAATTTTGCGCTTTCGTTTTTCTTGGTGAACTCTTGCCATGTACTTTTATTTCCTTCATTCCTTTCTAATCCTAAAACTTTCCATCCTCAAACGTCCCTGTTTTGTGCTATGCCATGCATGTAATCATGGCATTTTGTGACTTTTTTCCATTAAGTGGAGTGGTTGAGATTCTATACTAATGAACAAAAATTCCACTGGGTATTTTCAGTAAAACGGATTACCATAAAAACACAGTTGGTCCACTGAGCAATGGCTCTTAAGTTTTAAGGATCTGTGTTACAAAGAAAATCTTGATTCGATTAGTTACCTCATGCTTACTAGAATACCACACTAATCTCCCATGCAACGAACGAAATAGATAAGTAGAAGGAGCAAAACCATTTTAACTCATTTTGACACATATTTGCAGATTATAGTTACTAATTATTACATTTCAGTTTATGGCATGATTACAAATGAATGGGAGTGTTGAAGCATTTATCTTTTTCCATTCCATGGGAATTTAGTGCGATATTCAATCGTGCATGCTGAGGAGGAGTTGACAAACTGTTTTTAGAGCCATCTGTTTCTCATGTTTCCTTTAACACTTTCACTTTTAAGGCGAATGCGTTTGGATCAAGTGACAAGACAAACTTGATCGCGCTTTTTTTGCGTAATATGCTCGGATAACTTTGCCAACAGCCGAGACCAAAGCCAAAGTGGCAAAAGTGCAATCAGCATGACATTTGAAAAGCTCATGGGTCATTACATCTCTGGCTTCTTCATAAGAAGCATGTGCAACTCGTCTAATTCTTGCTTAGCACTTTTTATAGTTTCTGCTTCTCGAAAGGAAGAAAGGGCTGGACTAACTGAAAAGAGCAAGAGTGACATTATAGACTCACCTCTGTCATCATGCTTCTGGGGAAAAATAGATATGGCAGGGAGGTAAGGAAGAGCAAGGTACCAGCTAGAAGGAAACCCAGCCACCAAGCTCCAACCCAACGGGGATCATCTCTCTTCAGGAGAATTTCCGCTAAACACAGACACAAAAATTTGCCACTTTTATTATTCTGACCTTTTGTTGCATTTATTGTCTTGATTAGATTTTTATCGAACTATTGAATGAAAACACATTTTTACAGTTTTATATATACAAAAGTGGAAAAACCTACTTATCTTAATGTAGAGATAATGCTAGGTAAAAGAGTAAAAATTACATATCTTAAACTGTTTTACATTTTAAAACAATTGGTCATTAGAGTAAAAATTCTCAGTATTTTCAGGTCGATATGGTAAGTTGCAAGATAAGTAATGACAGAAAACCATATCCTTTGTAACACATGCGCTTGTGTACACAGTTTAAACAAAGTTCCAGAATTTTTTCTTATATTTTTTCATATATATATATATATATAAAATGCTTGAACACCTCAACAACAAGCACTGAGCTGGATCTCTCATAGTTGCATGCCCTTTGTTCACCATACCGTGCCCATTTTTATGGAAGTCTTACAAAATAGCTTTAGAGATAAGATGTGAAAGTGTTTGCTCAGACCAGGGTGTTTTTGTTAAGCTGAGCAGATGAAGTCTTATCAGTAGAGTATATAATTGTGTGTGTGTGTGTGTGTAGCATCCATTAAATACAAAGATCTGTCCCTTACCAGGAGACATTGTGTCGAAGTCAACATAGAACCGGAGCAGGATAGACCCCAACAAGTAACCCATTGCTGGTCCAATCACAGTTACGGCAAACAATATTCCTGTAGGAAACAGAGAACTGGTGAGCAATGCTATATATCATGGTCTGGTCCCAATACAGAGGCTCGTGCAGGTGTACTTGCTCACTCTTACCAAGATAAAATGGCGAATTCTTCTTATTTGCATAGTCATCTATGTAGGAAATACCAAAGGGTTGGATAGGAACTCCACCAATACCTAGCAGCAACTGCCCCATGAGGAGTATGGGAAACACTGCATTGTTGGCATGGCTCTTGATTTCTGAGCATGTCTGGCTGCTCGTGTCTTGGCAAAAACCAGAGCTAAGCTTGGTGGTACCTGCCAATCAAAGACATCACATTCTCTCCAATCAAATTCTCTTATTACAACGGTTTCCTTGATGGTAGTAGACCGTATGATAAAGTATTATATGAATGATGCATACTTACTGTTTTTGTAATCTGTGTACTCATACTTGCCGCTGATAAAGTGTGGCAGGGAAATGAGAAATGCCGCCATGCTGACTATGATCGCTCCAATGCCAATACACCTGGGTCTGTGTACACGGCTTCCAAAATAGCTGACAAACACGATAAGAACCGTGTTTCCCACCTGTAGGAAAAAAACTGAGGTGTATGACTCTTCATTGTAAAGTCAGACTGAAATATGATTTATGAAGTATGGTTGTTTTTAGCTATTGCCTTCCTGATACGCTATTGTGTCTGTTAGCATTTCTGTTAGCATGTTAGCATGTGGCAGGAAAATTAAGTCAGCTGACGACCTGAATGTACTGAATGACCTGGTTATCACATCTGTGGAGTTTTTCTTTCCTCATGGCACGGCCATATTCTAGTAACAGAGGGGTTTTCACACCACCATGTTGCATTTTGCAACCAAAGTCGAATGAAGTAGTAAGGTGCGTGATTGTTGGACAGGAATTGGAATTAGTCATATGTACATGATGAATGTTAAAAATTGGCAAATTTCTAAGCAATAATTCCGGCAAGCCTTGATCACAAGGATCTGTCCCTTCTGGTATGGTAATATTGGTGTCGCAATCATGAAAGAACAGGATGAGTTCTACACATGGAATTTCAAAGTACAATTAAGAAAGTGGAAAATCAACCCTATTCTGACTCAAATTCAGCTTTGGGGTTTAAAAATACAACTCAAGGAAATCGGTCAGGTCTACCTGAGTCACCTGCATTGTTTTAAAGGATGTAAGTTGGAACAATGCAGGTCTACGGAAGTGAGCTGCGTTGATTCAATTTTCATCCTGAACTACGTAAATTCATCTTCAGCAAATTCTTTTTATTATTATTATTATTATTATTATTATTATTATTATTATTATTATTATAGTCAGATTATTGTTCTAGATCTAGAGCATGTTCTAGGAATACAGAATGAGCATTGGGAATACACCCTTAATGGGACTATATGCTAAATATGCTCATTCAAACACTCATTCCAACAACTAAGAGCAATTTAGAGTGAAATAAGTATGATGAGATTATTAGACTCATTAGAGAGCTGAAGCCGTTACTACAGTAAGTAACATGTGTAAAACAACTCCCGAAATGAAGTACAATACTGGATGGAATATAATGTATTATATATGGAATATAATACAGAACATTATGCGTTTATATATATATAACATAACATACAACATAAATATAATCGATTAATAAACCAATCTAGCCTTCAGGAATTTGGTACATCTTGATCTAAGCGCAAATCTGTTCCAGCTAAAACGGAATACTTTTACTTGCACTGGCATGCCCTTTATTCTTTAAAAAAATGATGAGAATAAAGGCAACAATAAGATAAAGATGTACATGTTCAGACAAGAATTACAGGATGACATTTTTACATTCATTTATTCATCTTCATACAGGTGAATCCGGAGCCTAATCCAGGAAAACTGGGGTGGATGCTTGTCCATTGCAAGGCACTGAGCAACAGATACATTCACACCCTCGTTTCATTTAATATAATCTGTTTTCTGGGCAACGGGTGGACACGGAGGAAACCCGGACGGACACGGGAAAGCCTTATGTACAAATGATCAGATAATCTGATGATTCGGAAGTTGTCTGCCATTTTATTAAAAGTTTCTTTACAAATGTACCTCATTAAAAGAGGCAAGCATTCCTGACTTCTGACTGGACAGGCCATATCTCCTCTCTATAGTCGAAATGGAGCCCTTCAGGTACCCAGAGACCAGCAGCTGTGCAAGCTGGAGCATTCCATGGCAGAAGACAAAGAACTGAAACAAAAGAAGAGAACAGCTTTAAAAAAAAAAAGATGATCATACTTCTAATTATCTATGAATCTTGGATCATTAATGAAGTAATAACATACATAGTAATTTTCACCCATTTGTAAAAACACGAAATATTGCAAGAGTGAACAATAAATGGACTTGTGTGTGTAGGGGGCAGGGAGGTAGAGTGGGGGGGGGGGGGCATAGTTGTGAACAATATGAGGATGTGCAGTGAAAGTCAGGAAAGAACAAAACCCCCAAGGACTCATCTGCGGAGCTCCAGAGCTCCAAAACAAAGAATGGATTTTGCTGTTTATACCATATGTTTCATCAGAGTCAGTAATGTGACTCTATTCTATTGTATTGTATTGAAAGTGATGTTTACAACTTGATGCAATGATACAGTCGACATGCAGTACAGTTAATAATCCTTTTTCATTACATTTAAATAAACATATTTTTTTCAATTTATTCATCTAAACTTAAATGTTTATCTCATAATAATTGAAAATAAAATAGACTAGAGGTGATGGCACCTTAGCAGTTAGGGACCTGAACCTTTTAAGCAAAAAATTTTTTACAATTCCACATTCCAAGACTTATTTGTATAAACAGCAATAATTTGTTCAAACAAAACGCCATAAAATTAATAATTCAAAATCTTACCTTAATATTATGAAAGAGACTCATTTCTTCTCTTAACCAAATCACAATCAACTTCAGCCTGAGAATAGAAAACCAACATCAAATCTTTTGTTGTGTACAGTATATTTCTGCAAATACCATTTTAAAACTAGTTTTAATTATCCGACAAAGTAAATTTAGTACAATTGAGATTTAAACGCAGTTTCATGCAACTTAAACAACAGGACTTTTTAACACAAGAGAATAAACAACTATGAATATGTGTGTCACAAGAAATTGCACAATAAGCCAAAGATTCAGACTGAAATCTGTCATTCAATTCAGTTAAATTTTTTAAAAACTTTTGTTTGTTTTATTGACCGAAAATATCTATTTCTGCACTTACTAAACCGCTAGAATTCTCTGTTACTGCTATTGTTATATCATTTGATGTGACTACAATAAACTGTAAATGCACTGTATTAAAACTTAAATTTAAACTTCCTGTAAAAACAAATTTGCCTGGCCAAAAAAAGAACATAAAAAATAAACATTGTACTGTTTTTTTATCAATTAGAATGAATCTTGCTGCTCCGAGAACCACACTTCCACTTTCCACGTCCAATTTCACAATAACTTTCTGTCATTCGGTCAATCTGGTCATTCAGTACGTTGAGGTCATCAGCTGACTTCACTTTTTATTGCCACATACTGTTGCTTAGCAGAACTAGGCCTGAGCAACTGACGGAACCCCAGAGCATAACACTCCCTCCGGATGATTATACAATTGAGTCGATGCATGATGAGTGCATCGATTCATTCGCTTCCCTTCTTATCCCGACGCACCCATTGCTCTGAAATAGGCTCAGTCTGGAGTTATCAGACATTTAGTTTGAATAGTCCCATGTGCATAGCAGTTACGATCCAATCCTGTGAGCACTTGGTGCATTGTGTGTGTGGAAATGCTCTTACTTTCACTTTTAGCAAACACAGCTCTGATTTCCCCTCGTCCTTTACTCCACCAAGTCTTTAAGTGATCTACCATCACCTTCATTCAGGATTTTTCTGATGACAATTCTTCCACCAAGTTGGCAGTAGCGCACAATCCTTCCAGGTATTAATGTGTTTAACAGCTCGTTCCCCAATTTTAATCATTTTACCTCCAAAGTTGTTTTCTTCTCTGTGTTAAATTTGTTGTGTTAAACCTATGAATGTGCTGCTACAACCGATTAACAACATTCAGAATAATTTCTGGGAAGCATCTTTTCTATTTTGCTAACTTGGTAACTAGAAACATGTAATAATTAAAACAGGCGTGACAATCATAACCAGTTCTATTGAGGGTGTGTTCACATGTTTAGTGCTATGGTAAAAATCTTTGCCTTTAACTTACTTATGCTGATTCAACGTCTTTGTTTAATATAACTGGCGATGGATTTTAGCCCCAGGGTAGCCACATACTATCGTGCCATTATTAATGAATCAGCTTTACCGTGATTCATAGAGATTACTAACAACAGACAGGACTATGCAAGCTTTGGCGTGAGAAGATACGTTACATAATAATAATAATAATACATTACATAATAACCCAATAACCTTGATTTCTGCTAGTAGTGAATGTGTTACTTATTAGTAAATAAATGAATAGTTTAATGAAATAAAAATAGCTACCTAAACAATCCTGTCTCAACACACTGCCCACAATTAATTAAAACTTTATACCAAAGAAACTATTCTCATGCGCATACTTTCAGTTTATGCACCCGGGATGTGGAAAAATACTGGATTGTTTGTGTTTCCTCATTGTGACTATAGGTATACATTAATTGAGTTTTATTAAAAAGGAATATTTAAATGCTCTTACTGAATCACATTTCTAAGATTCAAAAATAAATACTATATTTACTATATTTATAGTATTTATACTATAAATACTATATTTTAAACCTATATTTACTTTCATTTTACTATGCTTTCATTTTGACCTTAAGTACTTCGTTACAAATCTAAAAATGTATCTTCTCTCATCTAACCGATGACCAGATGATCTTATAGATGTATGTATCTTCTGATCTATACATTGATCTATACATTTGATCTACATTAGTTGCTTTGACCTTCTCATGCTGTGCTAAGTAGTTAGCACTGTAGTTACAGTACTGTGTAAAAAGTCTTGAGCCAGCCCTCGTTTCTTCATATTTTGCATAGAAGCATAAAAACATATAACTTAAGACACGAACCAGTAGGAAACATAAAAAAAAACATTATTTTATTTTAAATAAAAAATGTATTTTAACTGGAAATTCTATCTATAGTTTGATTGTATTCTTTTAGTTATTTTTTTCTTTTATTGTAGTGAATTTGATTTGATTTCAGAAACAGGTGCAAATGATGAATGAGAAATGATAACGCTTCTAATGAGTATACTGGTGATGCTGAGCGCTGAGTGGTTGGAATAGACGAGAGGGGAAATGAGGGCACTTTTTAAAATTTACCTTTAGGCACTGTACAGGCTGTCACAGTAAAACATTTGTTCAGATTTTTATTAAAATGTAATATACATAATTTAATTACATTTAATATGAAGCAACGAGGGGGGGTTCAAGACCTTTGCACAGTACTGTAGTGCGGTGGAAAATAAATAATCCACCAGACTGCAGTATGGTACTTGAGAATGACCTTCCTGAGTTCCACCTCATAGTTAATAAAGAAGTATTAAATCAGGGGTCTTGACCTTGTAAAAATTTATTCAATCCATCTTATTCAAGCAAGCATTATAAAATAAGTCTTACAAATCCTAACTGACTATATTTAACCAAATTAGCTTATTTCCCTTGCTAATGCAAAAAAAAAAAAAAAAAAAAAAAAACTAGCATTGATACCAGTAGCTAAAACATTTGGCAAGGCAATGAGTCAAATTCAAGCCAAAAGCAAAATACTGGTAATTTACATGATATTTTAATTTTGTTTAATTAATTAGCGAATCACATAGCTTTAGTCATGCAAGTCAGCAGCAAACGTAGACACTGAATGTGTTTTAACACATTTTTTATTTTAATTAATGTATTTTTTTTAATGAAAAAAAGTTTTAAATTTAAATCCACAAGTACCTTTAAACAATTTTTTTTTCATTTGAGTATGTTTGACTGGATACTTCCACTTTTAAGTAAGTAATATTTTGACACATTAAGTTATAAATTTTTTCACTGAAGTACAATTTCTTAGTATTTTTCCCTCCTGGAAATACATTCTACTCCACTGTGTATAAATGTACTTTTTTTTTAGCATGCAAACAACTTTTGATATTATCCACATAATTTAAACGTGGATTATAAACAATTATTTTGTGGCTATTTATTGAAGCTTTTTAATTCACCAAAATCACATTAGACACATATTTCTATTATGTACTGTACAGTTTTATAAATTCCAAATAATAAATCACAATAATAATAATAATAATAATAATAATAATAATAATAATAATAATAATAATAAAGATATTTCAATGAATGCTGAGGTTTGGAAACAAAATAACATTCAATTTCAGTGGTCAGTCAAGGAAGCTAATACCTACAGAAAAAATAAACTGAATAAATATAATAATTTTGATAAGTAAAAGATTTTCAACATTGTCAAAATAAACAAAATTGAAAACGAAATAAATAATGGACCTCATTGCTGTGCTTCATTGCTTCATTTCTTTAAATCGCAAGAGCAAAGCAAGCCTTTAAATTGTCCTGTCCTGCATATATCCTGTACAATAACATAAATTAGTGCTCTCCTGCAAGTGTGTTAAGTCTCAACAGCTCTTTATACCATATATTAGAATAAATGCAGACAAATACATCAAATGCCTTTAAACTTTACACTTGTGCTATAGTAAGACTTTAGCCTGCACTATCCCAAGAAACTAGGCATATCATCTTACAAAATATGTAGAAACCTCTCATGCTACCATTTGTTATACTGTGTGTAAAACAATATGCATTTTAGTTGAAAGAAATTGCAAGCACATGCATGTTAAAATGATCATAAATCAGTATAATAAAAGAGAATAATTCTTGTTAGTTTGAAATTCAGTTTGCTTTAAAAATCTAGATCTGTAAGTTTAACCTCAGAATAAAAACGTTAATACTTATTATAACCATTTAGGTCACAAAGAAGAATGTCTCTGGTTAACAGGAAGACTCTCACTTACTGCAGAGTTGCTGACTTGAATGTGGTCAATCCTGCTTTCACTTTAAGGAAGTTTTCCTCGAGTTAAATCTAAGCTCCTAGAATGGGAGGGATCTAGTGTTGCAATCAGTACGGAAGACTGGTTTGAGATTACATTTACATTATGTAAACAATTTTTCTTTTTGCATTGTTCAAAGTTGTAATTTAAACTTGTTTTTAAACCATATTTATAACCAGTATGATCAGACTGTAAGGGATTGTTATCTAACAATGATAAATGTTTAAATTGTAAAGTGTAAGGTAACAGTTTTAATAAAACCTAAATTTATGTATTTATCAATGTTTTCAGATTGCTGACAGCAGCTATGCAATGGTATATAGTCATTGTGGTCATATTTTCTGAGAAGAATGCATAGATTCATGTAACTCCCTTAAGAGAGTTTTACTGCTCCAGAGTAGGTTGAATTAAGTGGGGGGTTTGGTGTGCTGCCCAGACTTGAAACCCAGTTGTGTTTGAATTGGCTTTATGTCTCAGTAAACACAGCACTTATTAGAAGTAAAGAGACTTGGCTTGGGGGGGTAGAAACTGGCAACGTCTAAACTGGTAGAAAATTAATGTGCACACTGTAGATCATCTTTTGGTTTTAATATGATGCACATTCAATATTTAGAGTCAATTATTTGGATGTACTTAATAAATCATATCAAAACCAAAAGGTGAGGACATGCGTTAATTATTTATGCAAATATGCATGCTAATAATAAAAGTGGATTTTACAAAAAGAATTTGCATGTATGCAAAATGCTCTCTCTTTCACTCTCTCTCAGTCATTCTCTATAATGCTCATCTTGTACAGGGTCACAGGGGGCCTGGAGCCTATCCCTGGGAATTTGGGGCACTAGGCAGGGTACACCCTGAATGCGGTGTCAATCCATCACAAGCCACACAAGAAGACACACTGACGCACTATGGATAATTTGGAAATTCCAATTAGCCTAATTTGTATGTCTTTGGACTTTGGGAGGAAACCGGAGCACCCATACGAAACCCACCAAGCACGGGGAGAACATGTAAACGCCATGCACGCAGGCCCGGGGCAGGACTATCAACTCTAGAGGTGTGAGGCCACAATGCTACCTTCTACGCCATCTGCAGTTACATGTTAAATGCATTTTCATTTAATGTTCATAAATCACAAAAAGATCTTCAGCAGTAAAAACAGGATAAAATGTATCAATATTTTGTTCCTCATCATTATTGTTTGGATACAAATAACTGACAATTACACAATATTACATGCACACAAAACTACCCAAATTTTAGGAGGTGTTTTTTTCTTATTATTATACTTTTTCCTTTCTTAAAGATGGATGTTAAGCCCACATTGCGCAACATGTCGTGGCACGCCTGCCGTAACTCTCAGCAGATTATCTATGAACAAGCTGAAAAGTAAATCCATACATGGACTTAAGAAACTTCTTGTACAGAGTCATTTTTAGAAAGATAATCAAAAATCTATCTCTACATGCAATTAAATGTTAAAATAATTAGTTTGCAATGCTCGATTGGAAAAATATGTTGAATGAACTGTTCTTGTGCATGAAGACATTTCGTTATCCTGACAGCTGCTAGCATTCTTTGTCTCCTATTCCACTTTTATAACCTTCATTCTCATGATGTCATAGGAATACAAAATGAACACATTTTTAATAGACTTTAAACTGTAGACAGATGTTTAAAATAAATGAGAATTATAATTAAATAATACCAATCGAATAAAAACAAATAGGCCTCAAAAAGACATCAGCGTACAATTGAGGTTGTATTTAATAGACATTTTAATATTTTAATACTATAACAGGCTTCTACTTGCATTGTTGTGTGTTATTGCACTGCCCTCTAGTGGAATGTTTCTTATTAACTTGCATGCCTAGTTAAGTCCATCCTTCATTAACAAAGTTTGTTCATTTGAATCTTTAATGATGCAAAGGCGTAAAGTTTCTTAGAATTATCTTCAATCGTCAAAGATTTCTACAACATTTTAAACCATTTTATTGGAAAACTATTGCAAAAAGCTTTGCTCAAAGATTTGCACTGGGATCGTCTTAAAAACAGATAATGCCATCGAACCTTGATTCGAAAGGGTGATTCTTACATCATATATATCTTATTACTACAGTACCACACTGTACTCTAATGAACACTAATGAGTTTTTAACACACCAGCTGTGCTGGCGTGTGGCTTCCAGGGAACTGTAACTGTAACATTGTCATTAATGACCACTAAAATTAGAATGTTTTTAAGATGCATTAAATATATGAGCTAATAATTAATCCCACTGGGGCTGTTTGACAAGCTAATGAATGTTTATCTAATCAGTCAACTAATGAGTAAAGCTCATAATGAACTCACCAGAGATTTTCTAGTCACCTTGATGCTGGTTCATAAAAACATAGGTGATTTTTTCCCCCTCTCCTGGATTTCACTACTGTTTCTTTTGTTGTTGTTGTTGTTGTTGTTGTTGTTGTTGTTGTTGTTGTTGTTGTTGTTGTTGTTGTTGTTAAATGTTATCACTTTGCTTTAGCCATCTGAAAACTAATGTCTGATTCTATTCTATTCTATTCTATTCTATTCTATTCTATTCTATTCTTGTATATGTTATATACAATATACAAGATATAAACATATATGTTGTATATGTTGTTGCATGTTGATTGTGTAAATTTAACTTGGCATTGATGGAATAGTTGATAGCAATAGGAGGCAAAAAGTAGATTTCATATTTAGGAGCAATAGAAAGGATAAAACAACAAAAAACAAGCACATGCAAAAGGAATTAAACACCCACTGAGTGGAAATTTAATCTACACTGACTTACAGAAATCATGGTTTTGAGGTATAAACAAGTATTAGTAAGAAATGACAAGTATGACTCATTTCTATCCAAAGAACTTTGAAAGACTAACTGAGTTTGTTGTGTGTTTGTTAAATCTCTGCATCATGGCATCACACTCGGCATCAAACACTAAACATAAAACCCCAATAAGATGACACATCAGTCCCTTAGCAGCTGGTGGCATTTTAATTAAGTCCTGGTCATTGGTGAAGTAGGTCACTGAGCTAATTCCCAAAGCCAGTGTTGGCTTCTCTACGTGATTGCTCATTTTAAGAAACAATGCAACAATTCTTACACACATCAGAAGAACGAACACTTCTGCAAACCAACAAATCTACAAATCAAAGTACAAAAGGATTTGAGGATTTAATGATATACAGAATGAGGATGATTATTGGTGGAATTGCATGGCAGTACTCTGAATGTTAACCTTTCTTACATATAATTGACTAAAACAAAATGAAACAGATCAAGATTAGTAATGTGCTCTGAAACCCTCAGATTTGGCCATGCGTATACTGTAAATAACACGGAAATCCTTTAAAACTGAACCTGGTGGCTCTAGTTCAGCTGTTCCTAAACTTAACAAGGCTGTAAACGTTGTTTAAGCCTCATGATTTTGTTTTTATTTTTTCATTAGTTCTCTTTATTGTTTTATTAGAAATATTTAATTAGAAATAAATTGTGGTAATTTTACAAAATTGAAAATGAATTATTATTTTTATTTATTTGTTTTGAACAGAGGTGGAAAGTAACAAATTACATTTACTCATGTTACTGTAGTTGACTATTTTTTTTTTTGTGAACTTATACTGTTTAAAGTAGTTTTTAAAATATGTAATTTTACTTTTACTTAAGTATGTTTTGTTTTAAGTATTGTACTTTGCTGCATTTTAATTCATATTTGTTACAGAGTAAAAAATAAATGATTGAAAATTAAAAATAAGGAGAGGGAGAAAAAACTGCACCCCGGAAACCACTGCACTGATTGATGGATGGATGGGGAGAACAAGCAAATTTCACCGAAGTAACAGTACTTTTACTTGAGTACAACATTATATTACTTTTTCCACCTCTGGTTTTAAATGATGTCTATCGGCCCAGCTGCAGAGTCCTTACAGCCCATTGTTTGGAACAGTGGTTTAAGTGAAATAAAAGTTAGCATGGATTAATTCAGAGATGGTATCATTAATTTTAAGCATTTAGAATCAATTATGTGAAATGTGGATGTGAAATAAGATCTTACAGGAGCTTCCATCCATCTAGGAACCTTTGTAGTCCTTTGTAGTCCAAATGGGGACCATGGAGACCAATGCTGACCATTTTCCCATCTTGTACAACCATGTTAGGACCTCCGGTCAACATTCACACACTAAGGGCAATTTGGGAAGGTCAATTAGCCTAACCTGGATGTCTTTAGGCATTGGGAGGAAACCCACCAAGCACAGGAAGAACATGCAAACTACATGCACCATGGAATTGAACCAAGGACCGGGAGGTGCAAAGCAACAGTGCTAAACACTAAGCCACAGTGCAGACCTACAGGCACTTAGTACCTATATTACTAGTATTCAGTGCATATTCCCACAAGCCAGTTCATAAAATTTCCACACTCTTAGATGTGACCCATTTAACTGAAAGTTCTTGTTTCTGAAATGGAGTGCTAGACCATGGAAACTCACAGAGCAGGGGCACACAGCGAGGAAACAGATAGCATCTAAAAAAACCCTGTCCTCTAATTAAGTACTCACTACAGAGATACAGACACTTTGGAAGCAGCATCAAGCTGCAGAAACTGTGCACCGGAGCCTCACGATCATTTCCATGACCTAAAAGCTGAACACAAGACAAACATCATTAAGCAAAACGCAGAGCTTCGGCTGGAGTGGTGTAAAAGCGCCAGCGCTGGATTCTGGATCTGTGAAAACATTCATTACTAGAGAGTTGAATCACACTTCGCTACCTGGCAGCCTGATAGACAAATCATTGTTTGGTGGATGCCAGGAAACGGTTACCAAATGGAAGCATACGGTAGTTCCAGCAAAAGTTTGTGCAACATTATGTGCAACTTTTTTCATATCACAAAAAATTGGAGGACATTTATATGTCTATATATTTAGGTTTAGAGCCACATGGTTCACAGGACATTCAAGCACACAGTCAGTATCAAAATCAAACAGTATCTAATCCAACTATGAAGTCTGATTTAATTGCTATGTTTAAATGTTTTTTTTTTTTTTTAATCTATTTTATGTTTTGCTGGGGAAATAAATTCATGCAGAGACATCCACTCTGTCTTGTTAATTCATCTAAACCCCCCCCCCCCCTAGAGTATTTGCCAACAGCGCACCCAGTTCGATAAATTCACACCTATCGTGAACGAAAGGTGAGAAGAGATTCCGCAGAATCTCCTGACACAAATGCTTTTGCTCTGAATGACCATATTCGACAAGAATATAGAGAATAAGAATCGTATTTATAATAAGATAATTAATTAAATAATAAAATTATACAAAATAAGGACTTCATCTAAAAGCCAGACCAAATTTCTAATTCACTGCTGAAGTGGTTAAATATGCTTAGAATGTAAATAGGTTGAAACGTGAAACATAGGTTTCATTTTAAAATCGCAAGTAAATTATAAACTGCATGTAATGTTGTAAAATATGAATAAAACAGTATTAGACACAAATATATGATATGGTAGTATATATAATGAAAAAGGTATTTACACATGAGTGCACAAATGTAAAGCAAACGCAATTATTAATTTATTGTGTATATTTAACTTCATTCAGCCGTTTAAGTTATATGAAAAATAACATGCCTACCAGCCCACTATTATTTTCTGTTCCAATTTAAAGGTGCCCGCACATGTGCAGAAATATGAATTAGAACAAAGAATACAAAAGTGTATAATCATTAATACAATATTGTTTCCAATGCTGGAGCAAACATGATTTTGTCTTTGTTTTACAATAGATCGTTCATGATGAATATGTGTATGCGCTTTAAATATACAGTAAACAATAAACACTGCCTTCTGCAAACTGAAAGTGTGTGCCGTTGATCAAAAGGCTGATAAACTCTTGCCCAGATTTACCGATAAAACTGCAGACATACCAGAAATGCAATAAATATATAGTCTACTCGTGTTGCGACAGTACACGCCGAGGTGAACACCTGCAGAATCCCCAGTTACTGTAATCCTTCTTCTCACTTTTCATTCATGATAGGTGTGAAGTTATCAAACCGGTTTCACTGATGGGGGGAGTTGGCAGAATTGAGGGGTTTAAAACAAATTAACAAGACCGAGCAGGCGTCTCTGCCTAAAATGTATTTCGCCAGCAAAACATAAAATAAATAGAAATAAAATGTTTAATGGTACCAATTAAATTATAAAAAATATGATTCTTATTCTCTATATTCTTGTTGAATATAGTCCTTATGTCAGGGTCAATCGTTCAGTGACGACCCCGTAAATTTCCATGTACTGTAAAACAGGTACATCTGTATGAATAAACCAAGAAGCGTGTTTCTTAGCCCCATCTCTGTGAAAATGGCGAATTCAGGGAAAGCCTCCCCCTCGAGAGGTTGTGTGCGGACCACTGAGCTTCTACGGATTCTAAAGTTGACATTGTTACTGTTTTTTAATCCCTGCAATGGAAGAGTTTGAGAATTTCTTTACCATAACCTGTGTTTTATTGTTTTTAATCACTCTACACACAATCTATGATTTCCTTATGCGATTTTACAAATAGAATATTTTTATGTTACACTCTAAAAACTGCTGGGTTAAATGTTAAAGTGCTGGGTTATTTTATTTGACCCAACCAGTGGGTAAAATAACATTCTTGCTGGGTTGACACATTCCATTTGATTTAGTAGGTAGAACCATTTTGATTTCAAAAAAGTCTTCACATAACATAAATACAGTAGACTGCCTGTTAGAAATACCCCAAATGAGAGATAGTTAGCCAGCGGTAGTTCGTTCCGAGGTGTGGCTGCGTTGGGTGGGTACATGAGCTCAGAGCGCCTGGGGAATCACAAATCACAGAAAACGTTGTGATGCAGATGCAGGTCCAGGAAGGAAACGGAGACATTTCTTTTTCCGTTTTTTGCATTGAGTTTAATCATGTAGCACTTTTAGTATTCATGGGGAAAGCAACCCAACAGTGTGATTAAAGTACCCGAAATAACCCAGAATTATGACCCAGCATAAACAACCCAGCGACGTGTTTACAGAAAAGCAGCATTTGTTAAAGTGTACTACTACTACCACTGTTAATAATAATAATAATGATTGGAGAAAGCGCAGTCAAAGTCCAGGGATTCTGCGTGCTGTTGCATTGCATTCCGCGAGTAGCATCGATTTTTGTGTTTGTTGCATTTCTGGGGGAGTATGTCTGCAGTTTTATAGATAAATCTGCTCCTATCTGCACACAACTCACTTTCACTTTGCAAAAATGATTATTGTTTATTGTTTAGTATATATTTAAAGCGCATATACACAATAAAACAATACTGTTTTAGGAATATATTCACAGGACTACTAGTACTACTACTAATAATAATAATAAGAAGAAGACTGAATGGAGAAAGTGCAGTCAAAGAAAAATTATCATTGAAGGAGAGAAGAAAATGAAGAATAAATACATATCAATATTTACAGTTTGAGCATGACACGTTTATGAGCTCAGTCAATGGGCACCTAAGAGAGATTAACACATTTTCGGCTTCAGTAGATACCTCAGACTGAAACACGACTGCCCCCTACAGGTAATGTACGTCATGTTCACAGCTTTCCAGAGATCCCTTTTCTCGTGACGTGCGTTCTTAACGGCCAGATCTGTAACTGACTCCGTGAGCACTGAGCATTATGTCGGTAGATTTAGGACCGAGGTGATTCCTCTGCCAAAAGAATCGGACTGGGAGGTGGATCAAGGGGAACCCAGGCAGTTAGGTGCAGCAGGAATCTCAGGGCCCGTCGAACCCTGACCAGGCTGCTTCTGTTACAGCAGGTTGAGCCAACACAAGGAGTGCTGCCCACAAAATAAACCAAAAGGGGAGGCCTCTTCCTGGCAATGACCCGAAAAGCCAAATCCCCCGGAGCATAGGACTCACCTGTGAGGGAGCCCCGGAAAGTGTTTAAAGACTCGGGGGCAGCAGGTAGTTTTATAGATGCAAGTTTGGAAGTTTGGTATGGAGACTTAGTGTGCCATCCC
Organism: Clarias macrocephalus; assembly: GCA_011419295.1. NCBI lineage: Eukaryota > Metazoa > Chordata > Actinopteri > Siluriformes > Clariidae > Clarias > Clarias macrocephalus. The sequence goes on from JAAGKR010001680.1 coordinate 77,934, forward strand.
ACCCGCTCTCTGGTCCCATCCCAATAGCAACCTTGGATGGGCAGTTATTCAAATCCGGGCTGATAGTGCACGAGACGGACCCGTTGATACTGCGCATTGGGAACATGAGGAATGAATCTCTTTTTTTATAACTCAAGTGCCTGAACTCCAGATGGTACTGCGGTTTCCGTGGATTCAAGGGCACAACCCCTGTATTGACTGGTTGACCTGTTCTGTTTCCATCTGGGGGGCCCGTTGAGCACAGAGCTGTTTAAAGAGGATTTCAACCCCATGCACAGAGAACACACGATTTGGTTGATCTGTTGGAAATGCCCAAAGATTACTGGGATCTAGAGGAGGAGATCCCCCCGAGCAAACAGCAATGGAAGAGTATATCCAAGAAGCAGTCCTTCTTTCCAACAAACGCCAATGAAAGAGTATATCCAAGAAGCCCTTCCTAGGGTTTATTCACCATCCACTTCCCCGGCAGGCATGAGGGTCTTCTTCATGAAGAAGGAGGAGAGTGACTTCCGTCTCTGCATTTATTATTGAGGTCTAAACGCAATTACCCTCAAAGACTGCTATCCCCTACCCCTGATGAATTCAACCTTTGAATGCCTACAATGAGCGAAATTCTTTACTAAGCTGGATCCGCATCAGGTCGGGGGATGAATGGAAGACGGCGTTGATCGCACCATCACGCCATTATGAATACCTCGTGATGGCATTCGGTCTTACCAATGCGCCAGCGATCTTTCAGAGGTTTATGAACGATGTGCTGCAGGAGACACGACACCTTTTTTCTAGCTGGACGACATTTTAATTTTCAGCCTCTCCCTGCCGGAGCAGTAAAGCAAGAGAAGTTGCAATTTCACACGACCTCCACTTCCTTCCCGGGGTTCGTGATATCCAGTGACCATCTCCAAATAGACCAAGATAAAAGCTGTGGTCAACTGGCCACGCCCCACATCAGTTTGCGCCATACAGCGCTTTCTTGGTTTTGGCAATTTCTTCAGGCGATTTTTTCCGCAGTTTTAGCACCCTAGCAGCCCCACTCAGTGCGCTCACTGGGAGGAACGCAGGGTGATTTGCATGGACAGGGTAGGCACAGCAGGGCTTTGAGGCCATAAAGCCCAAACTCACCACAGCCCTGTTCTTATGGATGCTGGACTCTGAGACCCAATTTGTGGCAGATCCATCTGACGTGGGTGTCATCGTGGTCATCTCCCAGCACTCTGCAAACTACATCCATTTGCCTATTTCTCTCATTGCTTGTCCCTCAAGTTGGCCCTCGAGGAGTGGAGACACTGGCTGGAGAGGGCCAATCATTAAATATTGATTTGGACCAATCACAAAAATTAAGAATGCATCTAAACCCCCGACAAGCCAGGTGCTCCCTCTTCTTTACCCGGTTTGATTATGAGATCTCATTCCAGCCAAGCACAAAAAAAATCTGAAGCCAGATACCCGCTCACATCAGTTGGAACCGCCTCTAGAGAACCTGGTGTCATGGCGCGCGCCTGTGATGGGCGTGTGCCCAAATCAATATCGCTCCTCGCGCACTCCGAAGCCCACTAGGTAGGCGGGGCCACCTAACTAGGCATGGCTGGTGAGCTATCGGCGCTATTGATCCCAAGCTCCTCTCTGCGCTATAAAACACAGCGGGGAGTGTAGCTCGGGGTCTGTCTGTTGGGAAGCTGGACTTTGCTACGTGGTGGAGTTTATAAAGGACAGTGGCACGCGAGCAGGGCGATGTGATGCGCCCTAGAGACTTTAAAAAGTGGAATGGCGCCCTTTGATCTCCGCGAGAGGACAGCGTGTGACCGAGCTGCGCGAGATCCCACGGCACTTTTTCATCCACGAAGAGCTCACCTTCGCATCCCCGCTGCCAAAGAGGAAAAGGCTGCAGAGAGGACTGCATTAAGACCCCTGATCCCTGCCGGGAAAGCCACCCAGCCGACGGATGTCCTGGAGAGACTCTGTGGCTCCCTCTGTGGCTGCACCCAGAGAGAGATGGGAGGGGCCGGTCCTGGCTCACATACTGTGGAAGAGGTCGTCATCATGAGAGCATGCGGGAGCGCTACCTCCGCGTGCTCCAACCTAGCCACTCTGTCCGCCGCCCACCACTCACCAGCCTGTGCCCGCACGCCAGCGGGGCACTGCCAACCAGACCAGCACGTGCACCACATTCCCTTCCCTTTCTTTCTGTCCTCCCTCCTTTAAAACTTTCCTTCTCCATTTTCCCCTAAATAAATTACCCTTTTTCCCGTAAGACCTCGCCTCGTGTCTATGCTTCATGCTGCCGCCTGTGCACATACTGTAGGGTCGAACCCGTTACACTGTTAATTGAGAACATCATCCCAGTGCCACACATTCTGGCACCCGTGCACTGGGCCATCGAGCAACAGGAAAGTTGGGAAGTTATATGTCCCTGCCTCTCTTCGTCCTCAAGCTCTCATGTGGGGCCACATGTCCCCGTTCATGGCGCATCCAGGCACCACTAGAACCGCTGAATTTCACTTATGGTGGCCCCGCATTCGAGTCTACCTCCTCACAGAACAAAAAACCCCGCACAAGGCCTGCTGAGTTACTGCGACCACTACCTATACCATCACGCCTGTGGTCCCAACTTTCCTTGGACATCGTCACAGGCCTACCTGCGTCCCAGGGAAACATGGTCATCTTGGTAGTGGTAGATAATTTCTCCAAAGCCTGCAGGTGTATTCCCCTACCAAAACTCCCGTCGGCAAAAGAGACGGTGCTGTTAATCCTCCTGCACGTGATCCTCGTGCACAGCCCACTCTCCGACCTAGTCTCTGACCGCCCCTCGCCCACCACCACCACCACCATTGTACCCAGAGGAGGAAACAGAAATTGGGGTCCCCTCAGCTCAGTACAGCAGTGCCACTGGTTCTGGAGGAAGGCCCGGGTGGCCCTACAACTGGTCTCCCGCAGGGCAACCCTCACAGCTAATCAGAGGTGACAGGCAGGGCCCTCCTCCCATACAGGACAGCAGGTCTGGCTATCCACTAAATACCTCTCACTAAAGCTTGAATCTAGAAAACTGACCATTTATTGACATTTATTTCAATATAAATCCCTGACTTTCACATTCCACCTTTTCTTTAATATTTACATTTCTTCAATGGCCAGTTGCGCAAATTGTATTCTAGTTAAACATATATTGTTTTAAAAACAATTGAAATAAAAAAGCTGATGCAGACATATTAACATCCACTGACCTGCATATGAGCTAATCTTTATTAATCTGGGTTAATCTTACCATGTTTTTGTTTTTTCTTTGTGCAACAGTAGAGACACAACTTCAGGTTCAGGCAGCATAGCAGCAGTATGTTTACAGTAGACCTTCTAAACCGAATGCAAAATAACTAAACTCTACAGAATTCTCTGAACATACATTTAATGTCAAGGTTGCCATTTTAGACGGGTAAACTTATTGGGCTTCATTAAGCAAAGAACACATCTGAGAAGATCTGAAATTAATGGAACTGGGTTAATAAGCCTTCAACACATTATCAAAACCTGGAAAGACTGTGCTCAACCATCAACCTTGTGGAAGAAGTGTGGTCAGAAAAAAATCATGAATGATCATCACTTAAACACTAACATCTCATGGCAAAAAAGAAAAAGTATGCATTTCCATACACACACAATGTGATGAGAACTCAGAGGACTGGGACTAAACAGCTGTGTCCTGGGAGCATGAGGAATAATTTTCACACATGAACTGGTCATAAGTTCATCCGAGTCACCAGCCTCAGAAATCGCAGGTTAACAGCAGCTCAGATCAGAGAGCAGGTCAATGCCACACACAGTTCTAGCAGCAGACACGTCTCTAGAACAACTGTTAAGAGGAGACTGTGTGAATCAGGCCTTCATGCTAGAAGATCTGCTAGGAAACCACTGCTAAGGACAGGCAACAAGCAGAAGAGACGCGTTTGGGCTAAAGAACACAAGAAAGAACACAAGAAAGAACACAGTGAAGAAAACTCTTTGAATGAGAAGGGGTGTCCAAACTTTTGGTCTGTACTGTATTTCTGAGATGGAAAGTGATCCAGGATTTCCTGGTGACATAAATATAAAAAGTAGACACTATATGTTTTTCTAAGCTTCATGAAAGAAGTGTTACAAATGCAAATGTAAGTAGCATAACTGGCAAAAATGGCATTTTATACAAAAAAATATATATAATATATATATATATATATATATATATATATATATGGATAAATTTATATAATTTAGACCACTAACATCAAGATATACCGCACTGGCACGATTATTGGCAGATCCAGATTAGACGCCCCGATTCTTTAAAAAAAAAATATATATATATATATATATATATATATATATATATATAAAGGAGGTATAGAAAATATACACAAAATACAGTATAGTAAAAAGATAAGCAATATTCAACATTTTGCTGTTAAACGTCTTATTTTCAACAGCAGATGGCGCTTGTGCAACGCTACAGCGCAGTGAAGCGAGCTGAAGAACTGTCAAGCGACATCTGCTGTGGAAAATGTGTAATGACCCAGAATTCTGTATGCAATCCTTTCTCCAGCTTAATTAATTTGGCTTTGAATAAAAGCACACCCAGATTTTTGAAATAAATTTTTATTTTAAAATAATTCCAGCCTATTTTCGGGCCAAAACATTATACCTATAATAAGCAGAAAACATATCAGTGTTCCCACATTCATTGTTTCATCCAGATGTTCACTGGTTATACATATAAATTGCCTGTAACATGGTTTTCTTTACCGACCTTAGTTAAGAAATTGTGTAAAGCAAAGATGACCTAAAACACAAATTTAATTGTTTTTACTAAAATTAACAAAATGCTTTTAAGGGTTAGTAGCACATAAAATTTTTAAAAGCCTTTAAGACGTCATCATTTAAAACAAGCTGAGATTTTCCATTTAACTTCATATTAATGTTATTAAATAGACCTTAGGCTGTTAAAAATGCATGTTCCAGCATCGGTATGTTTTATAAATTAACTTCATATGGACAATGTAAGGGAAAATATATCCACCATGTCACCAACAAATTCAAACTAAATACATTTTCATCTCATAGTGATTAGATAAAATTTTCAATCCAAAATGTGGCACATGCCCAGGCCAAAGTGGACATGTTGTTGTTGTTGTTGTTGTTGTTGTTGTTGTTGTTGTTGTTATTGACAAGTTAGAATTTAATGGGCTCAAGGTGGACCTATGACATATATTTGAAATTTCTGAAAAGTTTTTATATGTAATAGTATTTCGCTATGTATGAATGGGTTCCATTACAAAAGAGCACATTTGTAAGTTGGATTTGTTCATAAGTCAGACAAAATGTCTTATACGCCTTTGAAATGAATATACAATATACGTAAAGCATACCAATCCACTTGATTAAAGCTGTCTCCTCTCCCAACTCTGCCATCATGTGGCCTAAAACCCTAACCATGCATAAGGAAATGAATCTCACAGTGAAATGTTGTATCTGCGCCTAAATCACAAGGGGAATCCAATACGCCATTTTATCTCAGAACAAATTTCCCCATAAGAAATAATGGAAACCCATGATTCATTCCACAACCCAAAAATATTATATATATGATTAATTTGTGTAAGAGGAGAAAGGGGAGACGGTTATAGTGTAGGTCATCCTTCAGTCACACACACATGCACACACACACACACACACACACACACACACACACACACACACACAGATGTTGACTTCACTTAAGTTACTCACAAAGAAAAGTTTTTTCTGGTATGTGAAATTCAACAGTGTCTGCAATTAAGCAGACATTATATAAAAAGTCTGGGTTTTTTTTTTTTTTTTTGCTTGAATTAGTCAATGACAGAGCACACACTCTCACGAGCGCGCATGCAAAGACATCCACATTTAAGTTTACTCTTTAGTTCAGCAACATACCGCTACCTTGCACAGATATTAACTACACATTTAGCCTATATGTTTGCACCGTGTAAAATCGCCAACAAGACAAACGACATTGTGAGAGGCAATTCTTGATGAAATGTGAGCAATTGGAAGAGATATAGTGGAATCTCTGTATACTAATACTACAGTATGATCATTACGGCCCTCCAGTTCACCCAGTAGGCTGTGTTATACTGAAGAAAAAATCCAGAACGCATTAGTAAGTAGGGACTATCTGTACTTGAGAATTCATCTTCCCCTCTATGACTGCAAGCTGGCCAGGTCATGGTGCAGCAAAATAGGCCAAAATCATTATGTTTCCTCCACTATACTTTAGAGTTGGGATGATGTTTTCATGATCATATGCTGTGCCCATCACATGTAGTACTGCATGTTCTTTTCCATACTTTTAAGCATGCAGCAATATTCTTTTAAGTAAGAAGCAGCATCCTTTGTGGTGTCCTGCCATGGACTCCCTATTTGTTCAATGTTTATGTACTGTTAACCAGAGGTGGAAAGAGTACTAAAATTTTGTACTCAAATAAAAGTATTGTTAAAGTACAAAAAAAAAAAAAAACCCACACACACAAACAAAAATCCAGGTCCCTTCACTGACTTCCTAAACCAAAAACAGTGAATAACTTCCCTCTTCCCAAAATAAATGGCAGCCAAACCCCTACTACTGGTGAGTGCACAAACATACAGTAAAATTATCTACAAATATATACAAAGACCAACCAAACCAAAGGGGCAGAGCAATAATCAAAGTCAATGAAGGCAAAAAGTCAAAACCAGATACACAACCAAATATCAAACCGCCAATATCACAATCGCTTTCCTCTTTCCTGCGTCTCTCTCCAGTTTATACATGGTCGCGCTGATTGATGACGTCATTCTCAGGGCGGAAGCGACCGTGTGGAAGATCAGGTAGATGCCGATGTGGGGACAGTCAGAAAACCTGGAGTGGAGTCTGGAGCGGCGCACGACCAGGACACGATACAGACACGCGAGCGCAACCAAGCATTTATACAAAGCATAATATTTTTATTATTTTTGCATTTTCATTCCTTTGTTTTACTCAGTAGCGAATATGATTTAAAATGTAGCGAATTACAATACTTCAGACAAAACATACTTTTTATAACATAATTTTTAATAAATTTTTAAAAAGTAGAAGTACACAAAAAAAAAACGACTCAATTACAGTAACGCGAGTACTGTAAATGTCATTCACAATGTTTCTCGTCTCACGGTGCAAGTACGCTTCCAGTTTGGCCACAAACGGGTCAGAAGTACGGCGTTCATCGATGCCAAAGAACTGGGGGTGGAGCTCGAGGCATTATCCCAGCCTGTTCGGATTACATCTGTCGACGGTCGGCCTCTTTCATCCAGCCCCATCACTACCCAGACTCAACCAATCACCCTAATCATTGACCAACATCAAGAGCAGATCCGGTTCCATCTCACCCCCATTTCATCTCCTCCTATCATCCTCGGTCATCCGTGGCTTCTACAACATGACCCGCTCATCTCCTAGACACAACACCGAGTTCTGCAATGGGGACCGACCTGCACCGAACTTTGCCTGCGGGCTTCGGCTGGGACATGCTCTAGGTAGTCCGAGGCCCCCGAAGTCGACATCAACATCATCCCTGACACCTACCGGGACCTGGCTGAAGCATTTTGTAAAAGACGAGCCACTCACCTTCCTCCTCATCGCCCCTATGACCTGGCAATTGACCTCCAGCCGGGTTCTGGTCCCCCCCGCGGCCACCTCTACTCGCTCTCCGCCACTGAGATGCAGGCGATGGAGAAGTATGTAACCGACGCCCTCCGCCATGGCACCATCAGGCCCTCCTCCTCACCTGCTGCCGCGTGGGTTTTTTTTGTGAAGAAAAAAGGCGGCGACTTACGTCCATGTGTCGACTATGGACGCCTCTTACCAACTCTGCCCTGGACACCCTCTCTGGTGCCACCATTTTCACAAAGTTGGACATACGGAGCGCCTACAACTTGGTGCGCATCAGAGAGGGCGATGAGTGGAAGACGGCCTTCATCACCCCAACAGGACACTGTGAAAGCTTGGTCATTCCATTTGGACTCTGCAACGCCCCCGCCGCCTTCCAACAATTCATTAACGACATCCTCAGAGATATGCTAGGCCGGTGGGCATTTGTGTACCTGGATGACATCCTCATATACTCCCGTACTGCTGAAGAACATGTCCAACACGTCAGGGCAGTCCTCAAGAGATTGCTCGTCCATCAACTGTATTGTAAGTTGGAGAAGTGCGCTTTTCACGAGCGCTCCACCACGTTCCTGGGTTTTGTTATCTCGCCCCAGGGTTTGGCCATGGACCCGCAGAAACTGGAAGTTGTGCGTCATTGGCCCCTACCCAAGACCCTCAAGCAACTTCAACGGTTTCTTGGGTTTGCGAATTTCTATCGTCGCTTTATCCGGGACTACAGTACGGTTGCAGCCCCTTTAACCGCACTGACACGACCATCTTCTCACCCCTTCACCCTCAACTCTGCCGCCATCTCTGCCTTCCAGGAATTGTGTCAACACCTCACCACCGCACCAATTCTCCTCCATCCAGACGCGAGCAAACCATTCGTTATGGAGGTGGACGCCTCGGATGTGGGCGCCGGGGCCGTTCTCTCCCAACGAGGTCCAGATCAGAAGCTGCACCCTTGTAGCTTCTTCTCCAGAAAATTTGACCCCACTCAGCAGCAATACGGGGTAGGGGACCGTGAGCTGTTGGCCATAAAGTGGGCTCTGGAGGAATGGCGTCACTGGCTCCAGGGCACCAGAGAGCCGTTCATCATTTGGACCGACCATCAAAATCTGATCACTATCCGGAACCTAAAACAGCTCAACCCGAGGCAGGCGCGGTGGGCTCTCTTCTTCGAGCATTACAATTTCCATCTGTCGTACCGCCCGGGATCCAAAAACACCAAGGCTGATGCCCTCTCCCGGCAACATGAGGAGGATGCTCTCCGGGCGGACCCCGCGCCTGTCCTCCCGCCATCAAAGATCATTGCCCCTCTCTGGTGGGACTTGGAAACGAGGGTTCGCCAGGCACAGGCTGCGGAGGTCGAACCGGCAGGTGCGCTGCCTGGACGACTCTACGTACCCCGCAACATCAGAACGGAAGTCCTTCAATGGGGCCATTCCTCCCTCCTTTCTGGACACCCGGGTACTCGCCACACCCTCCAATTTATTCAACGGGACTTCTGGTGGCCGTCCATGACAAAGGATGTTGAGGAATTCGTCCAGGCATGCCCAGTGTGTGCCAGGGCCAAAGACACCAACCAACCAACACCGGGGGAACTTCAACCACTCCCGGTTCCCCGCCAGCCCTGGACACACATTGCCGTTGATTTCATCACGGGCCTGCCGGATTCCGAGGGAAAGAACACCATCATGACCATTGTCGACCGATTCTCTAAGGCTGTGCACTTGGTGGCCCTCGCCAGACTCCCGTCAGCTAAAGACACAGCCGAGCTGATACTAGAGCATGTAGTCCGCCTGCATGGGTTCCTGAAGGACATCGTCTCGGACAGAGGGCCCCAGTTCACTGCCCGGTTCTGGAAAGCCTTCTGCCATCTGATCAACGTCACCTGCAGTCTCTCCTCTGGATACCACCCTCAGACTAATGGTCAGACGGAACGGACCAACCAACAACTGGAGCGCTATCTGAGATGCTTCATCGCCGATCGACAGCGCTCCTGGGCCCGCTATCTCATTTGGGCTGAACTCTCCCACAATCTTCACGTCTCATCCACCACCGAGCTAAGCCCATTTGAGGTATGCCACGGTTTTCAGCCTCCGATGTTCGATCACCAAGAACCGGAGGTTGATGTACCATCAGCCCAACAGTTGGTCCGTAGGTGCCGGTGGCTGTGGGAACAAGCTAGAGCAGCCATTCGCTGTGCCAATACCCGCTACACCGCTCAACATCGCCGTCAGCACCCTCCGGGACGATTGTACAATATAGGTGACAAGGTCTGGTTATCAACGAAAAATCTGCACCTCCATACAGAATCTCGCAAACTCTCACCCAGGTTCATCGGCCCTTACCGCATAACCCTCCGGATCAACCCTGTCACCTACCGGCTCCAGCTGCCTGTGGCGCTTCGAACCCATCCGGTATTCCACACATCACAACTCAAACCCTTCATCACTTCACACTTCACAGAGTCGGTCCTGGACAGGGGGGTACTGTCATGCACACTCGTAACACGACCGGCACTAGGACCTGGAAGTAATACGGTCGCATTTCAGGAAGCATAAAAGGAAACAAGATGGCGCCTCACATTGCTCAGTCATTGAGTCTACCCATGCTGTCTCCGATGCTGTCTCCTCCATTTCGTGAGTACTCACCATTTTGGGTTATATTCCTGATTGAGTGTGTGTTGTTAGAACACGGGTTTAATTGTGTAAACTCTTGCTCTCTACGTGAGAGAGTTCTAATAATAAATCGCGTGGTTATCCTGCCTGTTCGCGCTACTTCCGCGTTTGGGTTTACCATCCACGCTACACGGGCTAACTGCTAGTCTTCTGATCATTCTTCGGTTGCTTCGTGACATCACCTGTTTCAGCTATTGCCCTTAGGTAGAAGGTACAGGTCCTTATGGGCCAGGACCACCAGACTGTCCCACAGCCTTTTTCCTACTGTTGTGAGGCTGCTGAATGATTAGACACCTTCCTCTCAGACCTTGAGCCCATTTATTTATTTATTCTTTTATTACACATCATTACAATAACTGTGAACTGGACTTTGCATTGATGCAGCACACACTTGCATATTATTAAACATCATTACAGTACAGTACACATAATACATACATACACACAATATCGTAGTATTCTATATTATTTAGGGCCCAAGCACTATGACATCAGCATAGTTACTTCATAGCTATTATGTCATCGTCATTGCAACTGTATGATATGATAGTGCTGATGTCTGAAAGTGCTGATGTTAAATAGTTCTGATTTCTGAAAGTGCTGATGTCATTGTGTGTGAAGGGCCCTTGTTTTTCTAAAGATTATTATTTTTAGAACCCAAGCACTATGACATCAGCTCTATGTTTATTTGTCTTGGTTCTTTGTACATTGTAGATCACTGCCATCAATACTCCAAGACTCAATATTACCATGATGTAAGCTAAAGAGAAATTAATTATTGTCAGGGCGATTAAAGTGTTACAAAGGTGACAAATGCACTCATATTTGTAAACATAAAGCCTCAGAGCATGGACAGTAAGTCAGTGTATAAATTTGCAGAACATTTAATGTCATTTATTCATTTAAAAGAAAAATCTTTGAAAGTCATTAAAAAGAGATTTTGTTGTTTTACCTGTGCTGTAAATGGTATACAAAAGCATCTTTAATTTCAAATCTTGAATTCTTAATTTACAGTAGAAAAAAAAAGACTGACACCTGAGACTGATTTCTATTCTTGAATTAATTTAGTTTTGCTACAAATGTCTTATGTCCATGTACTCAAGAGGAAATTATGAAAAGAAATATTTAAAACACATGCAATTAAAAACGCATGCAATTTTCTAAACACAGAGAGAAATAGCTTGGTTACTTTTCATAGGTTTGACTATTAATACCCTGGGTAGATGTCCTCCAATAATATCACATTGTTTATTAACTCTCAAGTGATGATCTGTTATCAGATTGCTGTTGCCATGCCAGAACGTCACCAGGAAACAGTATAGATTATAAAAGTTGCACAGACCAATACATTGGCACAGCAGGTAACGGATGAGCGGTGAAAAGACAAATACGACACATTTCTTGCAAGGTGGTGTTTAATTGTTGAAAAGTGTTACATTATTGAAATGTAAATAATTAAAAAACGCATATAATGTATGTGATATTATTGAACATGGAACTGATTAACACTAAAAAAAAATTTAATAAGTTGGTATTTTTACAGGCTTGTAGAAGGTGATGGAAAATGGATCATACAGATATGAGATTCTCAGGATTGAAGGATTGCGGATCACACGTTACTCATCTTATCCGGTGTTTGCTCTTCTTTTCTTGATCTATCTATTTATTATGGTATCTAATATCGGCATTGTCACAATGATAGCAATAGACAAAGCTCTTCACAAACCAATGTACTTCCTTTTCTGTAACCTTCCCTTGAGTGATGCAATCAGCGCTACTGTCGTACTGCCCAGGTTACTCAAAGACATTGTGGCTGAATCTGACAGGTATATCAGCTTTGTCGCTTGTGTAATTCAAGCCTTTGGTGTTCACTCTTTGAGTACGAGTGCACACACTATATTAATTATCATGGCTTTTGACAGGTACGTGGCCATATGTCACCCACTAAGATACCACACCATAATGAATAACATAATGGTCATAAGACTCTCTGTAATAGCTTGGATAGTCGCTACTGTCCCAGTCGGGGCTCTTTTGGCCCCCACTGTAAGGCTCTCTCATTGTACTTCTGTAATATCTAATCCCTTCTGTGACAATGCTTCTCTGTTTAAACTTTCCTGTGAGAATTTGTTACTTAATCAGGTTGTTGGTTTATTTACCTCTGTCATGCTTTGGACTCTCTCAATATCATGTATCACTGTTACTTACCTAAAGATCGCACATGTATGTTTAAAAAATCAAAACAGCATGCTGAAAGGCAAGGCCATAAAAACATGTAGCACACATCTGATTGTGTATCTCATTCTGCTTGGATGCGGCTGTACTGTAATTATTTTGCACCGTTTCTCAGCTTATGAGGAACTTCGAAATGTGGCCAGTGTCTTATTTTATGTTATTCCATCAAGCCTTAACCCTGTCGTATACGGCCTCCAGACCAAAGAAATAAGACAGGGGCTTAAACAGATATTCTTGAGAAGGAAAGTGATTCCAGGATGATTTCCTTATGAGTAAATATTTAAACTATAGAATGTATGTATTTCTATGCTTTATGACTGAAGTGTTATGAATGCAAATGTAAGTAATGTAAGCAGCATGACTAGCAATAATGGCATGTTATACAAAAAATATATAGCATGAATAACATTAGACCAAAAACACCAAGAGATACATACATTATATGCTATAAGAGGTAAAATATTATTGAAAAAATATTCATAAGCTTAAGGCAAAAAAAAAAACTGTTTTACCTTCCCATAAGATTAAGTATTACCTTGTCCATCATTGTATTCAGATGTTATGTTTTGAACTGTACTTAATTAGATAAAATATGAAAAGTGTTTGCTTTAAGGAAATCGATCAGTGAGCTCAGGTATGCTTTGTACAGTTTTCAGGAACTGCTTGGTCATAATTTGAAGAATGTGCCACATTTATTCTGGAGTCTTTGTTTGAAAATTGGTCTAGTGTGTACCTCCTTTAATGATGTGCAGTTCTGTTTATTGTTTCGATTTTTTTAAATGGTTAATTAATTACTAGTATAAAAGTAATAAGGATTTATTGTCATAATCATGTAAAGCAAACATTTGTATTTAAAAACATTAAGATAGCTAAGACATTTGTGCAGCATGTACTGTATATGAACTGTAGATAATGACATGAATATACTGTATGTTACTCTTACGTTATTATCAATTATCAATGTTCAGTCAGCACTTTGTCCTGGGTCCCACTGTTAGGGGTGTTTGCTTCTAACAGTGAATGCTGTAATGAACGTCAAACAGAACCAACAGATCTGTTCATAATAATAATAATAATAATAATAATAATAAATAGTTACAAGCAACGATGAACGGCGCACCAGAATGACAGCAGGGACAGCGGGCCCATGCATTTAAAGGGGACACACCAGTACCATCATGACATAAATTTACAAAAGGAGAATTTTTTTGTTTGGACCTCTAAAAAGTCCCAGATGCTGGAAAAAAAGCATCACACTATGATGTCACTCAATGTGATATCACTCAATATAATGTCACATTGAAGGGTATTATTAATCACTTTGGTTTAAGCTTAAGGTGTCATCACAACGGGGCTTTTGTAGGCCTTAACATGCTCAAAAATTCATCGAAATTGGCAGCCAGGTTGGAATCTGCTGCCATTAGGGTGCCTGAGAGTCTGGGCCCTTTACACAGGATTTTGATGCATAGATTATACACACTTACATGTATGCACATGAAAACTGGTACATATTTGAGCCTATGTGATCTCAAGACATGCAAAATTGTGGAGATTTTTGATATCTCAAATGATGCCTGAAACTTATGCCAAGAAAGTGGTTTATAGCTTTATGTGTGAAATCAAAATAAATTACATCATATTGAGTGACGTTACATTGAGCTACATCATAGTGTGATGCTTTTTTCGAGTGTTTTAGGCCCACTGATTTTTTTTCCTTTACATGCTTCCTCTGGGCAACATAATCCGTAGGCATGGTATTTTTGTTTTCATTGTTATGCTGATGACACTCAGTTATACTGCAAGGGACCACCACTAGAGGGCACTGTTTGTATGTTTGTTTTTGTAGTTTTTGTTGGTCGACTCAGTTTCCCAGAAGGCACCTCGGTCCTAGGTGAGAGTGCTCACCTAAAACAAGGTAGCTCATTAAAGATTCTATAAATAGCAGTTTGTTCTGGGAAACCCCGTTCGAGCATTGTATGTATGTATGTATGTTAATTATAGTATTTCTTTGATTACTAAATATAGTATTTTTTGATTTTGTTTAATTTCTTTGAGTTTACATTTGGTTTATGATTTATAATTATGGTTTCAAGAAGGCTCTATTATTGGTTTTCTTTATGTTCCTTGTGTCAATGGATTCATGGAGCTGTCTTGTTTAGTGTTTAGTTAGGCAGTGTCTACTCATGTGTAAGTTCTGTTCTGTGTGTGTCCAATGTTGGTCTTCCTCTTGTTTAGTTCTTCGTAGGTATTGTCCCTTGCCTGTTTAGATGTGAGTAGCCACATGAGTGCTTAGCCCATAGCAGGTTTAGTCGCTAGTAGGCCTTAGCTGCTAGTAGGGTTAGCCCCTAGTAAGGTTAGCCTCCCGTAGGCTAGCCTCTAGTGGGATTGACTGCTAGTGGTTTTTGTCTCTAGTAGGTTTAGCCGCGAGTTTGGATTAGCCTCATGCGTGCCTTGCCTTTTGTGTTCAGGTCCCCCCTAGTAGGTCAGTACTAACCCAGTTAGCCTCTAACCCTATTAGATACTAACCCGGTTAGGTCAGCAAACCAATATATTAATAGTCAGTGTAGCTACTAATACAGTTAACCACTAACCCGTGCTGTCTCTGGCCCTGTCTCGTCCTGTCTCTGGCCCTGTCTCGTCCCGTCTCTGGCCCTGTCTCGTCCCGTCTCTGGCCCTGTCTCGTCCCGTCTTTGGCTGGCGCTGTCTCGTCCCGTCTTTGGCTGGCGCTGTCTCGTCCCGTCTTTGGCTGGCGCTGTCTCGTCCCGTCTCTGGCTGGCCCTGTCTCGTCCCGTCTCTGGCTGGCCCTGTCTCATCCCGTCTCTGGCTGGCCCTGTCTCATCCCATCTCTGGCCGTCTCCATTAGAGGGCACTGTTTGTATGTTTGTTTTTGTAGTTTTTGTTGGCTGACTCCGTTTCCCAGAAGGCACCTCGGTCAGGTGATGAGAGTGCTCACCTGAACCGGGGTAGCTCATTAAAGATCCTATAAATAGCAGTTTGTTCTGGGAAACTGGGTCGAGCATTGTATGTATGTGTGTATGTATGTAAATTATATCACTGTCAAGTGGGCATTCCTTTTTGTTTGGGATTGACTGCTAGTGGTTTTTGTCTCTAGTAGGTTTAGCCGCTAGTTTGGATTAGCCTCATGCGTGCCTTGCCTTTTGTGTTCAGGTCCCTCTAGTAGGTCAGTACTAACCCGGTTAGCCTCTAACCCTACTAGATACTAACCCGGTTAGGTCAGCAACCCAGTATATCAATAATCAGTGTAGCTACTAATCCAGTTAACCACTAACCCGTGCTGTCTCTGGCCCCGTCTCTAGTCCCTATGTGTCTTTTAGTTAGTTCCGGCTCCCTGTCTCCCTTGTGTCATCTCTGGCTGTCCCTGTCTCGTCCCGTCTCTGGCCGTCTCTCGTCCTCATCTCTCGTCCCCATCTCTCGTTCTCGTCCATGTCTCCCTTGTGCCAGCTCTTAGTCCCTTGTGTCTGCTTAAAGAGCCTAATGTCTGCTTAAAGAGCCTTAGTATAGCTCTTAGCCCTAAGTTATAGTTTAAGGTTGTTGTTTTGGTTTCTTTGTTTATGTTCTTTATTATTGGTTCTGTTAAATAAAAGACTTTATGTTTCAAGAACCCCTCTGCATTTACGCCTGCCCTATTTGCCCACGGCAACAACATCCACCAGGTCTGCTGGTAGTAAAACACGGATCGTGACTTATACGTCTCAGCAAAACCAGCTTACTAATTTTGAGCAATGCGTAAATGATATAAGAGACTGGATGCTAATTAACTTCACTCTGCTTAATCCTGATAAGACAGAAGTTGTAGTCATAGGACCGCTATAAGCAAGATTTTAGATCACACTGTAACTTTAGATGGCCTTTCTGTTCTATCTTGTGTTACAGTAAAAGACCTTGGTGTGATTATAGATTCTAGTCTTTCATTTGAAGCTCATGTAGATAATATTACCAGGATAGCATTCTTTTACCTCAGAAATATTGCCAAGCAAAGGAACATATTGTCACTAAATGATGCAGAAAAACTACCTCATGCTTTTATCACTTCTAGGTTGGACAAGTGTAACGCCTTACTGTCTGGTTGGTTAACTAGTTGCATAAACAAGCTAGTTTAGGAGCAGATATGGGGGACTCATGGACGTAGAGTATAATGGTGAAATAGTATGTTTAGATGCTGTCTTCCCAACTCTCATTGATCACTCAGGTTTGCTGATGGTGAGGTGATTGGTTGCTTTACATCTCAGGGAGCCCTCATGTCTGCGTTTCCTTCTGGCTCTGCCTTTTAGTTATGCTGTCCTAGTTAGCCCTGCTGGAGTCCCTGCTTGCACTCACACCAACTATACAACTAACTGTTATCTTTCCTCTTCTGCTATCCCCTCTCCTGTTCTCTCTCTCTTTCCCTCTCCCTTTCGAGCTACACATGTCGTTCCTGAGCTGCCAGTGATCCAGACCCCCTCTGCCCTCTGGACCTGTCAAAAATCACACGCTGTGTGGTGCACGCGAGTGGCAATGGCACATGATGCTTGCGACTATATTCATTATTATTTAGTGCCCAAGCACTATGACATTAGAGCTGGTGCAGCTCTTTAGCAGGATGAGCCTCCCTATGAAAGGGCTCACCAAACAAGATGTGCCATTCATGTCAAAACCCTTATGTGATGTGTGGAGGTTGTTGCCGTTTAAGCAGATTCGCACGTCAGCACCACCTCAGACCGTCGATCTTGTCAAACTATTTAACCAGACCTTGAAACAGATTCTCTTTAGAGTGATGGACAAAACCTGCCACAACTAGAACCAAATGGTGAAGTATGTGAAACGAGACATAACGTTGCAAAAGAAGCCTGGAAGGAGCAGCCTTCACCCTTCTGGTCGCTAATTGAGGCACAGGGAAAGCAGAAACGCACCTACAACCAACTGGCACAACCATGTGAGTTCAAGACGGGTGATCACATGACCTTTTTCAAAGGACCATGGTCATTGGCACCATATTGGGTCCTCCCTTTCAGTCAGAAGTGCCATCCAGGGCTGTCTGAGATCAGATCGGACGTGTCACACTAAAGTCGCAAAAGTGGAGGCCATCAAGTGATACCCCCACCCGACACCAAAAAAGCAATTACATGCCTCTTTGGAGCTGGCTAACTATTAGCAATTTTTTTGCCCCTTTCTGATCTCCTTAGAAAAGGACTCCCTGGAGAACTTCAGCTGGACAGCCAAAGAAGAACAGGCATTCAATACCTCAAAGTCACCAGTTACCCTGTCCTCCATAACCCCAACCTCAATCACCTCTTTGTGGTCCAAACCGACGCATCGGATACTGAACTTGGGGTGTTCTTTCTCAGGAGTTCAAGGCAACAAACATCCAGTCCTATAAGTACGAAGATTACAAAGGCAGAGAGAAATTATGCCATTCTTGTGCGGGAGGCTCTTGCCATTAAGTGGGCAGTAGAGGAGCTCTTTTATTATCTAGAAGGGTGTCACTTCACATTCACATTACTGGACGGCAAGAGCTAACCCCCGAATAACTTGTTGGTTTCTCTCTATACAGGACTTCTCCCGTGCCTGTTACCGCTGACTTACACGAATCTCCTGTACCCTCACACTCGAGTGGTTCAGAGTCCCGTTCGACTAGGAGAAATCCGCCTGCTATCAACCCACGCGCCTGCACTGCTATCTCTGGTTACACTGCACCTCCGACTCAGCACTGCTGGCCTCACATGCCTGTGCACCTTTGCTGACACAGCTCCTGCTAAGGATCGACCCAAACGACCAGACCTTCACTGAGATGGCAGTAAGCGCCTGTGTTTTCACTGCATGTAGCATACTCTGCAAGAACTGCATACTTTGCTGCTAAAACAAAGCTTTTCATGAAGACTGTTTTTGAGACGTTAACACCGACTTCCCGTGTGCCAGACCTGTATATATTGTAAAGCCTCGTAGTGGGCACTCAAATCATGGACACATACAGGCACTGATGCGGTGAATACAGGTGTACTTTTAGTCACACAAACGTGAGGGATATAAGCACTTTCACACCCTCTCACATATGCATTTTCTGTCTTTGCATGTTTGGTGAAGAGGGTAAGGGCAGGGTGCAGAACACAGCCTCTGGATGGCGCTGCATGGGTTTAGCGCATGTGCCACTGGGGTCCTTTTACAGGGACCGGCCGACAGGTGGAGGGTAGATTATTTCGCTGTGAACAATGCCAGTGAATTGTAATGCCCTGCCCCTTTCTGGAGCTAACTATGGCACTGGTTGTCAAGCGAGGAAGTGTTTTATTAGGGGGTACACTGGCTATAAGCCCGTCACATTGCTACAGTAAATAAATTTCTGTGTGAAATCATATTGAGTGACATCACATTGAATGGCATCACACAAGTGTGATGCTTTTTTTTTTTTAACACAAACGTTAACTCTCACACTCACATCTCTCTCTCTCACACACGCGCACAAACACACACATACATCAAACACACACACTAGACATCATTTGTCTGACACACACTAACAAGTCACATGTCTCACACACACTTACAAGTCACATGTCTCACACACACACACATCACAAATGTTAACACAGAGTCTCACACACCACACACACAAACCTATTTACTCATCACTCGCACACACACATACACATCTCTCTCACACAACTACACTCACATGTCTCACACACACACACATCGCTCGCACACACACAGGTTTAAGTGATGCTGTACTGACATGACATATATTTAGGGCCCAAGCTGACATCAGCCCTACATATTGTGTTATTAACCTATATAGATTCAGAATTGAATGTTACTCATGTTCATATGCATGTGAAGCCAGTCAAGCAAATACATTTGGCAATAAACTATATACGTTTTGTCAATTTTTTTGTCTAATAAACTATATATTATTACCTGTGCTGTAAATGGCAAACAAAACACTGATGCTTCAGACTGAATTTGGTTTTGGAATAAATGTCATGTCCAAACGCTCAAGAGAGGATTCTTTAAAATAAAATAAAAAAGAAAGAAAGAAAGTTACACATGACACATGCAATTCTCTGTAGAGAACTTGCTTCAGGTTCAAATGTTTACTTTTCATAATTTTTGTTTGAATATTAATAACCTGCGTAGATGTCCTCCAATAATATCACATTGTTTATTAACTCTCAAGTGATGATTTGTTGAGATTGCCGTTGCCATGCCAGAAAGTCACAAGGAAAGAGTATAGATTATAAAAGTTGCAGAGACCACTGGCACAACACAGAGCCATACACTGGCACAACAGGTGTAAAGACAAATGCGGCACATTTTTTGAAGGTGGTGTATAACTTATATGTGTATAATACTGTAACGAAAGTGTTACAGTATTTAAAAAAATATTATGGCATAATATTACAAAGTGAATTGTTTAAATGCATATAGTTTAAGTTGTATTATTGTACATGGAACTGATTAACCCTAATGTCTATGTAATAAGCTGGTATTTTTACAGGCTTGTAGAAGGTGATGGAAAATGGATCATACAGATATGAGATTCTCAGGATTGAAGGATTGCGGATCACACGTTACTTATCTTATCCAGTGTTTGCTCTTCTTTTCTTGAGCTATTTGTTTATTCTGGTATCTAATATCGGCATTGTCATAATGATAGCAATGGACAAAGCTCTTCACAAACCAATGTACTTCCTTTTCTGTAACCTTCCCGTGAGTGATGCAATCAACGCTACTGTCGTACTGCCCAGGTTACTCAAAGACATTGTGGATGAATCTGACAGGTATATCAGCTTTGTCGCTTGTGTATTGCAAGCCTTTGGTGTTCACTCTTTGGGTACGACTGCACACACTATATTAATTATCATGGCTTTTGACAGGTACGTGGCCATATGTCACCCACTAAGATACCACACCATAATGAATAACATAATGGTCATAAAACTCTCTGTAATAGCTTGGATAGTCGCTACTGTCCCAGTCGGGGCTCTTTTGGCCCTCACTGTAAGGCTCTCTCATTGTACTTCTGTAATATCTAATCCCTTCTGTGACAATGCTTCTCTGTTTAAACTTTCCTGTGAGAATTTGTTAATTAATCAGATCGTTGGTTTATTTACCTCTGTCATATATGGGTTGATCTCAATATCATGTATCGCTGTTACTTATCTAAAGATCGCACATGTATGTTTAAAAAATCAAAACAGCATGCTGAAAGGCAAGGCCATAAAAACATGTAGCACACATCTGATTGTGTATCTCATTCTGCTTGGATGCGGCGGTTCTGTAATTATTTTGCACCGTTTCTCAGCTTATGAGGAACTTCGAAATGTGGCCAGTGTCTTATTTTATGTTATTCCATCAAGCCTTAACCCCGTCATATACGGCCTCCAGACCAAAGAAATAAGGCAGGGGCTTAAGCAGATCTTCTTGAGAAGGAAAGTTCCAAGATGATTTCATTTCTAGTAAACATTTCAAGTATACAATATATGTATTTCTGTGCTTTATATTGTAGAAAATATTATCAGAAGAATGTTTAGTTTTTAAAAAACTGTTTTACCTTTCCAGTGAGATTAAGTATTACCTTGTCCATCATTTTATTCAGATCTTATACACTGGTTATACATATATTGTCGATAAATATGTTTTCTTTGCAAAGAAACAATAGTTTCTCAACCCTGGCCCATGTTGACCTCCTACCCTGCACGGTTTAGTCTTTTCTTAACTTCCAGCACTACCAGGGTAACCAATAGCCTTTCCAGAATTAAAGGTGGGTATGATGGAGCAGGGGAAACATTAAAATGTTCAAAGTCCTTCAGGATCAGGGTGGAGAACCAGTGATGTAAAGCATCTAAATGCTAATAATTTTTTAAACTTCACTTGTACATTTGACGGTACTCCTCAACATTCAGCATAATTCTTTTCCTGTAGAAATTGGTCTATTGTGTAATATTCTACCTTCTTTACTGATGTGCAAACATTTCTGTCAAATGGTAAAAAAATTTTAACGGAGAAGTGATGTATTTTTTATTGTTTGCTGGTACACTTCTAATGTCACAAAATAATCATGTAAAACAAACATTTGTATTTAAAACATTAAGATGCCTAAGAATGTTTGTATATATAATCTTTGTGGTTTATATGGACTGTAACTGGTGTAATAATAAATATATTTGCAAGCAATGATGAGCCACATTCCCCATGTGCTCATGTTTTCCCTTCATGGGTCCTTTCCCACACCACGTGGGCCAGTGGTGAATTGACCCGCACCCACCTTATGGCAGGATCTTTAGATGTCCTTGCAAATTTCTTTCTCTATTTCATCTTGTCCCAGGAGCCGAGTAATGTACCTCCTAACTGCCCCTTCGTCCCCCACACTCTACGCTCTCAGGTCCTGGAATGGGCAACCAGCTCCAAACTGTCCTGCCAGCGTTACTCAACTCAAACCTTGATAAAGCAACTTTTTTGGTGTCCAACACAATTCACCTCACTGTTTTGGAAAGCATTTTGCAAACTCATTGAAACCAACCCCTTAGGAAGAATTAGTTACTTGAGGTAGCCCTGAGGTGCATTGGCTCTCGGGATGTTTCCTCTTGGAGCAAATTCCTGCCCTGGGTGGCGTACACCAATAACTCCCGAGTCTCTCTAAGCTCTTGCTCCCCTCAACTATGCGGCAGGTCAACCCCACGTTTCACATGCCCCAGTTATACCGTCTACCTTCATGCCCATTAAGGCATAACACTTGTGCTGAAAAGTGTTTAATAACTTTGTGTGAAATCATATTGACTGAAATGACATTGAGTGACATCATAGTGTCACATTTTTTCCAGTATCCGTGGCTCTTTGAAGGTCTTAACATAAAATTCTTCTACGTTAAAATCATAAAATCCTTTTAAATGTATGTTAACATGCTCAAAAATCACACAGGTTGTGTGATGCACCCGGGTGGCGATGGCACAGGATGATGTCGCACGAAGATGTCATAGCTACTGTATTACATCATCAACAGTGTTATGATAGTGCTGATGTTTGAAAGTGCAACGTGTGGCACATTGGCACGGCTTAAGCAAAGCCTGAGATTTTTACAACAAAAAAAAAGCCGGACCTATCAAGCCAGAACTATGAGATCTAAAGACATGAGGATGCAAAATTTATAATTTTGATATCTCAAAGGGGTCAGCCATGGCGATGCCTTAAACTTAAGCCGAAAAGTGGTTAATAACTTTCTGTGTGGCGTTATATTGAGTGACATCATATTCAGTGACATCTTGTTTAGTGACATCACATTGAGTTACATCATAGTGTGATGCTTTTTTTTTCTCTTTCACACACCCACCCACACACAAACACAGCCGTGCGCACACGCCCATACACACACACACACACACACACACACACACACTCACACACACTCATCCATCACGCACATACGCACAAACTCACTCATACATCATGCACATATACACACACACATGCACAAACACACTCATACATCACACACACACACACACACACACACGCTAACACACATCACAAATGTTAACACAAAGACTCACCACACACATATGCACACAAACATATTTACTTGTCTCACACACACTAACACACTCACATGTCTCTCTCACAAACGCACACACAGTTGACATGAAAAATATTTCGCTGACATGAGCCTCATTATGGTATATTGTGTAAAATGTGCAAGTTGTGCAGTGCACCCGGGTGACCTGGATGTCAATGGCGCAGGGTGCTTGGGCCCGTACTCGTTGCTTCCAACAGGGATTTTTGGGGGTATTAACATGCTCAAAAAAATCATTAAAATTAGCTGACACGTTGGAATATCAGGCCATTGAGCCTGGGGCCCGGGCGTGGCTGTTGCTGCATAGCTCATTGTTACGTCCCAGTATAGGGTTGGGCTGTAGAGCAAAGGAATGGAACTTTACAAAAATGCACATGTAAATAAAGATACACACACAACACCAGGATCAGCTTCAAGGTCAAATGACCCAGGCCAAAATAATAATCAAAAAATATATCTGTATTTTAGAAACTAGTTTACCTACCAAACAAAACAAAAACAAAAATACAGGTACCTTCCCTATCTCCCTAAATCAAAAAAAAAAAGTGAATAAATTCCCTCTTCCCCAAAATAAATGGCACCAAACCCCTACTTCTGGTGAGTGCACAAACATACAGTGAAATTCTACAAATATATACAAAGATCACAAAATCTTTCTCCAATACAACCAACACCTCGCCCACATGCCCCCTCGTCCCCGCTCATTGAACTGAACAACTTTTACATTGCATGTCATGGGCTCAACTCAACAGGAAGTCAGAATGGATGTGGCTGAAAGGACACTACTTCTAGGAGATTTACACAGTCGCCAACAAACCTGGCCTATATGATCACAATACTTTGAGGATGCAAAATGGCGGAAGGATTTTTGATATCCCAAGGTAAAGTTTAAATATGGCTTAAATGTTTCTGTTTTGACATATTTGTGACAAATATTCAGGGCCCAAGCTGACATCAGCCCTATTACATCATAGTGTATGAAATGTGCAAGTTTTGGTGTGGCACCCGGGTGGCGATGGCTTTTTGGAGCTGCAAGTGCTTGGCCGGCTTATCATAGCTTGCAACTATATTTATTATTATTAGTAGTAGTAGTAATAGTATTACTATTACCTGTGTTGTAAATGGTAAACAAGCTGCTGATGCTTGGGACTGATGTCTACCCTTCCTGAATTTTGTTTTTGGACCAATGTATGCTCAAGAGAGGATTCTTAAAAAAAAAAAAATCTAAAAGTTACACATGACATGCAATTCTCTAAACACATAGAGAAATGGCTTGGGGTTCAGATGGATACTTTTGACAGGTTTATATGAATATTAATGCCCTGGGTAAATGTCCTCCGATAATAACACATTGTTTTTTTGATCTCAAGTGACAATTTGTCATCGGATTGCTGTTGCCATGCCAGAAAGTCACCAGGACACAGTATAGATTATAAAAGTTGCACGGACCACTACACTGGCACAGCAGTTGGAAAGACAAACACGGCACATTTTTTGAAGGTGGTGTATAACTTTTTAAAAAAACGATTATGGTATAGTTTTAAAAACTTTAAATGAATTGTATAAATCACTGCCTGCATAATGTATATCGTTTAAGTGATATTATTGAACATGGAACTAATTAACACAAAAAAATCACAGACCAATACATTGGCACAGCAGGTAACTGGTGAGCGGTGAAAAAACAAATACAGAAGGTGGTGTATAATTTTCCAAGGTGTTATCGTATTGAAATGTAATTGTTTAAAAATGACCTTCATGCAAAATGCATATCATTTAAGTGATATTATTGAACACGGAACTGATTAACACTGAAAAATTTAATAAGTTGGTATTTTTACAGGCTTGTAGAAGGTGATGGAAAATGGATCATCCAGATATGAGATTCTCAGGATTGAAGGTTTGCGGATCACACGTTACTCAGTTTATCCAGTGTTTGCTTCTCTTTTATTGAGCTATTTGTTTATTATGGTATCAAATATCGGCATTGTCATAATGATAGCAATGGACAAAGCTCTTCACAAACCAATGTACTTCCTTTTCTGTAACCTTCCCTTGAGTGATGCAATCAGCGCTACTATCGTACTGCCCAGGTTACTCAAAGACATTGTGGCTGAATCTGACAGGTATATCAGCTTTGTCGCTTGTGTAATTCAAGCCTTTAGTATTCACTCTTTGGGTACGAGTGCACACACTATATTAATTGTTATGGCTTTTGACAGGTACGTGGCCATATGTCACCCACTAAGATACCACACCATAATGAATAACATAATGGTTGTAAAACTCTCTGTAATAGCTTGGATAGTCGCTACTGTCCCAGTCTGTGCTTATTTGGCCCCCACTGTAAGGCTCTCTCATTGTACTTCTGTAATATCTAATCCCTACTGTGACAATCCTTCTCTGTTTAAACTTTCCTGTGAGAATTTGGCACTTAATCAGATCATTGGTTTAATTACCACAGTCATGTTTTGGACCGTCTCAATATCATGTATCGCTGTTACTTATCTAAAGATCGCACATGTATGTTTAAAAAATCAAAACAGCATGCTGAAAGGCAAGGCCATAAAAACATGTAGCACACATCTGATTGTGTATCTCATTTTGCTTGGATGCGGCTGTATTATAATTATTTTGCACCGTTTCTCAGCTTATGAGGAACTTCGATATGTGGCCAGTGTCTTATTTTGTGTTATTCCATCAAGCCTTAACCCTGTCGTATACGGCCTTCAGACAAAGGAAATAAGACAGGGGCTTAAACAGATATTCTTGAGAAGGAAAGTGATTCCAGGATGACTTACTTTTTGTTAAATATTTAGGATATACAATATATGTAATTCTATGCTTTATATTTTAGAAAATATTAGCAGAAAAATATTTATATGTTTTTAAAAAAACTGTTTTACATTCCCAGTGAAATTAATTATTACCTTGTCCATTATTTTATTCAGATGTTATATACTGGTTATACATATATTGCCAGTAAATGTGTTTCCTTTGCAATTGAACAATGGTATCTCAACCCTGAACCTGGTTGACCTCCTACCCTGCAAGTTTTAGTCTTTTTGTAACAGCCAGAATTGAAGATGGGTGTAATGGAACAGGAGAAACAGTAAAATGTGCAAAGTCCTCCAGGATCAGGGTGGAGAACCACTGTTGTAAAGCACAAACTTAACACTAATTTGTTTTAAACTGCACTTAATTAAACACATTTGCAAGTAATCCTCAACATTCAGCATCATTTGTATCATATATTTTTTCTGTAAAAAATTGGTCTATTGTGTAATATTGTACCTCCTTCACTGATGTGAAAACATTCTTGTGTAATATTAAAAAAGAATTTATGAAGAAGTAATGTTTAGAACCAATTTTTTAACTGGTGCATTTTTAATGTTATAAAATAACTGTGTAAAACAAACTTTTGTATTTAAAAACATTAAGATGCCTAAGACATTGCAGCATATATATGTATATAATGTATATCTGTCACGAGCAACCGAGGGACGAACACAGCAGCCTTAGCAGTTAGCCCGTGTTGCGTGAACGGTAAACCCAAATGCGGAAGGCAGCGCGAGTAGGCAGGATAACCTAGAACTTTCTTACAAAAAGAGCAAGGATCTGCACAAATAAACCCACGTTCTAGCAACACACACTCAATCAAGGAAGCAACCTGAATAGGTGAGTACTCACGAAATCGTTGTTGGTGAAGCGATAGCGAAGGCATGAATGAACTCAATGACTGAGCGATGTGAAGCGCCATCTTGTGGCGCTTTCCTTTTATGCTTTCTGAAAGCGCGACTGTCTTACTTCCGGGTCCTCGTGCCGGTCGCGGTGCGAGTGTGCATGACAGTACCCCTCTGTCCAGGACCGACTCTCGACGATCCAGGGGTGGAGGATACCCGACGACAGTAGTCCCGTATGAGCTCGGGGACAAGGATGAACCGGGCCGGGATCCAAGACTGTTCCTCGGGGCCATAGCCCTCCCAGTCAATTAGGTACTGCATACCACTGCCCCGAGGACGTGAGTCGAGGATCCGGCGTACAGTATAGGACTACCCTCGATGATTTGGGGAGGGGGAGTAGAGTGGGTGGGTGGAACCATTGGTGAAGTGATAAAGGGTTTGAGCTGGGAGATGTGAAATATTGGGTGGATCCGGAGCGCCGCAGGCAGCTGGAGCCGGTAGGTGACAGGATTGACATGGAGGGTGATGCGATATGGACCGATGATCCTGGGTGAAAGCTTTTTGGACTCCATGCGGAGGTGTAGATTTTTCATGGACAGCCACACCTTGTCACGTGTGGAACATTCATCCCGGAGGGTGTCGATGGCGATGTTGTGAGGTGTAGCGGGTGTTTGCGCGCTGGATGACCTCCTTGGCTTGAATTCAGGACCATCGACACCTTCGGACCAACTGTTGGGCCGAGGGTAACCCTGGCATACCTCAAATAGACTCAGCTTCGTGGCAGAGGAAACGTGGAGGTTGTGTGAGAGCTACGCCCAAATGAGGTAGCGAGCCCAGGTGCGCTGGCGGTCGGCAACGAAACATCTTAGGTACCGCTCCAGTTGTTGGTTGGCCCATTCCGTCTGACCATTCGTTTGGGGGTGGTAGCCTAAGGAGAGACTGCAGGTAAAATCGATCAGATGGCAGAAGGCCTTCCAGAACCGTGCAATAAACTGGGGCCCCCTGTCCGAGACGATGTCCTTAGGGAACCCATGCAGACAGACTACGTGCTCTAATATCAGCTCGGCTGTCCTTTTAGCTGACGGGAGTCCGGTGAGGGCCACCAGGTGCACAGCTTTGGAGAACCGATCCACTATGGTCATGATGACATTTTTCCCTTCGGATGCCGGCAGGCCCGTGATGAAATCGAGGGCAATGTGCGTCCAGGGTCGAGGAGGGACTGGGAGTGGTTGGAGTTTCCCCGGTGTTGGTTGATTGGAGGTCTTGGCCCTGACGTACACTGGGCACGCCCAAACAAACTCCTCGACGTCCTTGGCCATTGAGGGCCACCAGGAATCGCGCTGGATGTATTTGAGGGTGCGCTGCTTGCCTGGGTGCCCCGACAGTGGTGAGGAGTGACCCCATTTGATGACGTTGGCCTTGATATTCCTGGGTATGAAGAGTCGTCCAGGCGGGGCCCCTGCCGGTTTGGTCTCCGTGGCCTGTGCCTGGCGAACCCTCGTCTCCAGTTCCCAACGGAGCGGGGTGATGACTCTGAAAGGTGGCAGGACAGACGCGGGGTCCACCCGGGGGACATCCCCCTCGTGTTGTCGGGAGAGGGCGTCGACTTTGATGTTCTTTGACCCCGGGCGATAGGATAGGTGGAAATCAAAAGACTCAAAAAATAGAGCCCACCGCGCCTGCCTGGTTGAGTTGTTTTAGGTTCTTGATGGTAAAGAGGTTTTGGTGGTCGGTCCGGACGATAAATGGTTTTATCGTCTGGACAATAAAACCACAAACGATAAGACGATTCTCTGGCGCCCTGGAGCCAGTGTCGCCATTCTTCCAAAGCCCACTTTAAGGCCAGCAGCTCGCGGTCCCCTACCCCGTATCGCTGTTGAGTGGGGTCAAATATTTTGGAGAAGAAACTACAAGGGTGTAGTTTCTGGTCTGGACCCCACTGGGAGATAACAGCCCCAGCGCCCACCTCTGAGGCGTCCACCTCCACAACGAATTGTTGGTTGGCATCTGGATGGAGGAGAATTGGTGAATAGATGGCAGAGTTTGGAGAATGCGCTGATGGCAGTGGAGTCGAGTTGGAAGGGATGAGATGAGGTGCGAGTTAGTGCGGTTAGGGGTGCTGCGACTGTACTGTAGCCCCGGATAAAGCGACGATAGAAATTCGCAAACCCAAGAAACCGTTGAAGCTGTTTGAGAGTCTTGGGTAGTGGCCAATGACGTACAACCTCAAGCTTCTGTGGGTCCATGGCCACACCCTGGGACGAGATGACAAAGCCCAGGAACGTGGTGGAGCGCTTGTGAAAAGCGCACTTCTCCAACTTACAGTACAGTCGGTGGGCGAGCAATCTCCTAAGGACGGCCCTGACGTGTCGGATGTGTTCTTCGGCGGTGCGTGAATAGATGAGTATATAGTCTATGTAGACGAATACCCATTTTCCCAACATGTCCCGGAGAACATCGTTCATAGACTGCTGGAAAGCTGCGGGGGCATTACAGAGTGCGAAGGGGATAACAAGGCTTTCGTAATGTCCATTACGAAATGTGATGGAGATGATGAAGGCTGATGAAGGGTGATGAAGGCTGTCTTCCACTCATTGTCCTCTCTGATACGCACCAAGTTGTAGGCGCTCCGGAAGTCCAAAAATGGTGGCACCAGAGAGGGCGTCCAGGGCTGAGTTGGTAAGAGGCAGCGGGTGTCGATTTTTTATGGTGATGTTATTCAGCCCCCGATAGTCAACACAAGGACGTAATTCCCCGAACTCTTCTTTACGAAGAAAAACCCTGCGGCGGCGGGCAAGGAAGAGGGTCGGATGGTACCCTGACGGAGAGCGGAGGACACATACTCCTCCATCGCCCGCGTCTCGGTGAAAGAGAGAGAGTATAGACGGCCGCGGGGTGGAGTGGAACCTGGCTGGATCTCAATAGCCAGGTCGTAGGGGCGATGCGGAGGAAGATGGTTGGCACGTCTCTTACAAAAGACCTCAGCCAGGTCTCAATATGCAGGAGGGATGGCGTTGGTGTCAACATCGGGGGCCTCGGACTCCCTAGAGCACATCCCAGCCGGCGTTTGTAGGCAGAGTTTGAGGCAGGTCGGGCCCCATTGCAGGATCTGGTTTTGAGACCAGGAGATGAGAGGGTCATGCTGTAATAACCAGGGGTATCCTAAGATGATGTGTGGCGAGGAAATGGAGGTGAGGTGAAAGCGGATTTCTTCTTGGTGTTGGTCAATGGTGAGGGTGATGGGCCAAGTCTTGGTGGTGATAGGGCTGGAGGAAAGGGGCCGACCGTCGACGGATGTCACTCGAACTGGCTGGGATAACGCCTCAGTCTCCACCCCCAATCTCTTGGCATAGGAGGAGTCAATAAAGTTTCCGGCAGCTCCGGAGTCGGTGAACGCGGAACTTTGGACTCCTCTGTGGCCAAATTGGAGGTGTACCTGAACCATGAGACGCAAGATGCTGGTTGTGGTGGCGGCGAGATGGAGGTGACCCAGTGAGCTGCCCCCCTGACTCACCGGGCCTGATCGTTTCCCGGGCGTGAAGGGCATATAGCTCTATGGTGTGCCGCTGACCCGCAATAGGCGCAGAGTCCCTCCCTGAAACGTCGTTGTCGCTCTGCAGGGTTCAAGAAGGCGCGTCCTAGTTGCATGTCAACCATGGCGGGAGGTGGAGACCCGGCAGACGCCCAGGGTTCGGGGGGCTGGCTTCGGACGAGCGAGCAGGCGCTGGTCAATCTGGAGGGCGAGCTGGACCAAACCCTCCAGTGTAGCCGGACGCTCTCGCCCGGCGAGCTCGTCCTTGATGCGAGAAGCCAGTCCTTCGTAGTAAGCCGTCCGGAGGGCACGTCCCCCTAGGTGGTCTGCACGGCAAGAGTACGGAAATCCGCGGTGTAGCGGCTCACAGACAACCCACCCTGCCGCAGATACAGTTTGCTGTCGGTCTCCACCTCAGCAGCAGGATGTTCGAAGGTCAGTTTGAGTTGGCGGGTGAATTCTCCGTATGAATAGGCTGTGTCCGAATGTGACCTGAGAACCGCCGTGACCCACTTAGCTGCCTGCCCGGATAGCAACCTGAATAGGTGAGTACTCACGAAATCGTTGGTGAAGCGATAGCGAAGGCATGAATGAACTCAATGACTAAGCGATGTGAAGCGCCATCTTGTTTCCTGTTATGCTTTCTGAAAGCGCGACCGTCTTACTTCCGGGTCCTCATGCCGGTCGCGGTGCGAGTGTGCATGACAATATCTGAATGTAACTTTTAAGTGATCATCAATGACCTGTACAATCTATGCAGAATTTATGGCAAACTACACAACACAATACAAATATTACTATTTTATCTCTATATTAAAAAGTTACTACAAATGTTCACAGCACTTCCATCTGGTGCTTCTAACAGTGATTGCTGTAACGAACATCAAACAGAACCAACTGATCTGGAACTGTTTTCATCTTTTTATCAAATATAGTGTTAAATAAATCTTTGTGGTTTGTACGCACTATAACTGGTGTCAAATAGAAGTAATAATATTAATAATAATAATAATAATAATAATAATAAATATTGTTACAAGCAACGATGATCGGGCCCAAGCACTCTGCGCCATTGCTACCCTGGCACACCAGAAAGATAGTGGGCACACTGGGAACATGCATTTAATATTATGTCACTCAATGTAATGTCACATAAAAAGGAATTAACCACTTTTCGGTTTAAGTTTAAGGCGTCATCATGGCAGGGCTTTTGGGGTGGTCTTATGTCTGTGCAACGCTTTAGAGCAGACAAGTGAGCTGGAGAGCAGTCAAATGCCATCTGCTGTTGAAAATGCATAATGATGTTTACCCTGAATTCTGTATGCAATGCATTCTCCAAAATAAAAGAACAGACAGATTATTTTTAGAAAATTAAATTTTATTAAAAAATAATACTGGCCTATATTCGGGCCAAAATAGTATATGTATAACCAAAAGAGGAAGAAAACTTATCAGTGTTACTTTCATTATTTTATTCAGTTATTCACTAACTGGTTGACTTACGAACATTCAAGTTACGAATTTCCGCACATATGAACAGACCATGGTTCAACAAACATTCGTAGATGCAAACAAATTTCACAAGATTTTACTGTGAGATTCATTTCCTTAGGTGCGGTTACGGATTTTGGTTACAAAAATGGACAGATTTAGTCCAGTGAGAATTTCCAGAATATGGTGTCAAAGGCATATAAAACTCACTTTGTGAGACTTGCTGTAAGAAGTAAATCTTCCCCTCTATGACTGCAAGCTGGCCAAATCCTGATGCAGCAAAGCAGACCCAAATCATTATGTTTCCACCATCATACTTTACAGTCTGAATGATGTTTTCATGATGAACTGCAAACAGTTCAATTTTAGTTTAATTTTTAATTTTCCTGCCATGGACATCCTGCTTGTTTAATATTTTATGTACTTTGGAAATATGAACACAGATGTTAGACAGTTACAATGATGTCTTTAAATCTTTGGCTATCACCCTGGGATGTTTCTTTCATTTTACTTTTGGTAAAGTAGCCACAGTCCCAAAGTGTCTCCATTTGCCTAACTGCAAACTTGTGAATTTCTAAAGTCTTTCAAATTACTTTTTAACCCTTTCCAGCTTCATGTAAATCAACCATTCTTGATCATAGATCTTCTGAAAGCTCTTCTGGTAAGGCATGGCTCACTTTAGCGTATTCTTCTTGTGCAGAGCAAACTCAAAAGGTTTGAGTGGTTTTTATCAGTCAAAGTAGCTCTAGTCCACACCGTCAAACTCATATCCTTAACAAGACTCCAGGTATGCTGACACCTGACTCCAATTATCCAATTATTTTTCAAGGACTAAAGGATTCACATACGTTTTTCACTAGCACTATGGGGTTTTTATGGTTGTTCTCAGTAAAGATATGACTATATCTTGTTGTCATTTTAGGCACATTATATTTGTCCATACTCTTGACTTAGAGACTTACCATGGACAAACGTACCATCAGTGAATCAATTTATAGAAACTTTAGTGTAATCTCTTCAGCTAAAAACAAACAAATCTTCAAAAAACATATACACATTTACAGTATTTTTGCCTTATAACTGTGTAAAAGTTGTTTTACCTGTGCTGTAAATGGTATACAAAGGCATCTTCAATTGTAAGTCTTGAATTTGTAATTTACAGAAGTAGAAAAAAAAAAGGACTGACACCTGGGACTTATGTCTACCCTTCATGAATTTTGTTTTGCCACAACTTATGTCCATGTATTCAAGAGAGAATCATTTTTTTAAAAATTTTACAAATAACACATACAATTCTCTACACACACAGAGAAATGGCTTGGGGTTCAAATGGTTACTTTTGATAGGCTTGTATTAATATTAATATCCTGGGTAGATGTCCTCCGATAATACCACATATTGTTTGTTAACTCTCAAGTGATGATTTGTTATCAGATTGCTGTTGCCATACCAATAAGACACTAAGAAACAGTATAGCTTATATAGTTTAACAATATAGTTTATATAAGTTGCACAGACCAACACACTGGCACAGCAGGTAACTGATGAGAAGGTGATGTATAACCTGTGTAAAGTGTTATATTATTAAAACATAAATACTTTAAGATAATTTCTGTAATATTATTGAATATGGAACTGATTAGCATAAAAAATATATATTAAGTTGGTATTTTTACAGGCTTGTAGAAGGTGATGGAAAATGGATCATACAGATATGAGATTCTCAGGATTGAAGGATTGCGGATCACACGTTACTCGTCTTATCCGGTGTTTGCTCTTCTTTTCTTGATCTATCTATTTATTATGGTAACTAATATCGGCATTGTCATAATGATAGCAATAGACAAAGCTCTTCACAAACCAATGTACTTCCTTTTCTGTAACCTTCCCTTGAGTGATGCAATCAGCGCTACTGTCGTACTGCCCAGGTTACTCAAAGACATTGTGGCTGAATCTGACAGGTATATCAGCTTTGTCGCTTGTGTAATTCAAGCCTTTAGTATTCACTCTTTGGGTACGAGTGCACACACTATATTAATTGTTATGGCTTTTGACAGGTACGTGGCCATATGTCACCCACTAAGATACCACACCATAATGAATAACATAATGGTCATAAAACTCTCTGTAATAGCTTGGATAGTCGCTACTGTCCCAGTCGGGGCTCTTTTGGCCCTCACTGTAAGGCTCTCTCATTGTACTTCTGTAATATCTAATCCCTTCTGTGACAATCCTTCTCTGTTTAAACTTTCCTGTGAGAATTTGTTACTTCATCAGATCTTTGGTTTATTTACCTCCGTCATGTTTTGGACTCTCTCAATATCATGTATCGTTGTTACTTACCTAAAGATCGCACATGTATGTTTAAAAAATCAAAACAGCATGCTGAAAGGCAAGGCCATAAAAACATGTAGCACACATCTGATTGTGTATCTCATTCTGCTTGGATGCGGCTGTACTGTAATTATTTTGCACCGTTTCTCAGCTTATGAGGAACTTCGAAATGTGGCCAGTGTCTTATTTTGTGTTATTCCATCAAGCCTTAACCCTGTCGTATACGGCCTCCAGACCAAAGAAATAAGACAGGGGCTTAAACAGATATTCTTGAGAAGGAAAGTGATGACTGGATGATTTCCTTATTATATAAATATACTGTACATTGATCGTATATAGAATATGTATTTCTATGCTTTGTGAATGAAGTGTTACAAATGCAATGTAAGCAGCATGACTGGCAATAATGGCATGTTTTACAAAAAAATATGTAGCACGGATAACATAGACCACTGACACCAAGAGATACATATATCCTATAGGAGGGATATTATGAGAATATTAGCAGAAAAATATTCATAAACCTCATAAAAAATCATGTTTTACCTTCCCAGTGAGATTAAGTATTAATTTGTCCATAATTTTATTCAAATCTTATACACTGGTTATACATATATTGTTTGTAAATATGTTTTCTTTGCAAAGTCTTTTGAAAGAAACAATATTTTCTCAACCTCGGCCCTAGTTTTTTAAACCTGTAATATTGTACCTCCTATACTGATGTGGAAACATTTCTGTGTAATAATATATGTTTCTCTGTAATAATAAATGTGTTTTATGGAGAAATAATGTTTAGACATTTTAACATTTTAATGTCATAAAATAATCGTGTAAAACTAGCATTTGTATTTAAAAACATTAAGATGCCTAAGACATTTGTGCAGCATGTATATGTATATAATGTATATCTGAAATGTTACTTCATCAATAAACTGTATAATCTATGTAGAATTTTGTGCAAACTACAC
The DNA here is from genome assembly GCA_011419295.1 of Clarias macrocephalus. Taxonomy (NCBI): domain Eukaryota; kingdom Metazoa; phylum Chordata; class Actinopteri; order Siluriformes; family Clariidae; genus Clarias; species Clarias macrocephalus. The sequence goes on from JAAGKR010001680.1 coordinate 113,094, forward strand.
AACACAATACACATAAACTATTTTATCTATACATTAAAAAGTTACTACAAATGTTCACAGTCAGCACTTTGTCCTGTTGCATCTGGTGCTTCTAACAGTGAATTTTATAATGAACATCAAACAGAACCAATAGATCTGGAATTGTTGTCTTTTTATTAAATGTGCGTTAGTGTTAAATAAATGTAAATGGTTTGTATGCACTGTAACTAGTGTAAAATGCACATAGTAGTAGTAGTAGTAGTAGTAGTAATAGTAATAATAATAATAATTATATAATTAATAAATAAATAGATTTGCAAGCAACGATGATCAGCCCAAGCATCCTGCGCCATCGTCAACCGGGTGCACCAGAAAGACTGTGGGCACACTGGGCACATGCATTAAAGGGGACATACCAATACCATTATGACATTATTTTAGAAGGGGAAATTTTATGTTTATACCTCCAAAAAGCCAGATGCTGGAAAAAAAAAAAAAGCACCACACAATGATGTTATGCAACGTGATGTCACTCAGTGTGATTTCACTCAATATAATGTCACCTACAGTAAAAAGTTATTAACCAATTTTCCGGCTTAAGTAAAGGCGTCATCACACCTGACGGGCTTTTTGGGTCTTATGTCTGTGCAACGCTTTAGAGCTACAGTATCAAACATGCTGGAGAGCAGTCAAGCACCATCTGCTGGTGAAATTGCTTAATGACATTTACCCTAAATACTGTATGCAACGCATTCTCCAGAATAAAAGCACCCACAAATTTTGAAAATGTATTTTTATTTAAAGATAATACTAGCACACAAGTAAATGTATATCTAGAAGAGGCAGATATTCACTGGTTATACTGTACATATATATTGCTTGCACCACTGGTAGGGAGACAACCCGGTAGATGACGAGACTTGGAAGTTGTAGGCGTATTCCACCCAGGGTAAGAACTTGCTCCAAGAGGCGACATCTCGGGAAGCCATGCACTTTAGGGGTACCTCGAGGGACTGATTCTTTCTCTTGGTCTGGCCATTGGCCTGGGGGTGAAAACCTGAGGACAGACTGGGGGTGGCTCCAATGAGCCTGCAAAATGCCTTCCAAAACTGTGAGGTGAAATGGGGTAGAAGTTGGTCGGAGACGATGTCTTTCAGGAGGCCGTGCAGCCTGAAAACATGCATCATCATGAGGTCTACTTGGCGGATGGAAGTTTGGGTAGCGGAATGAAATGGGCGGCTTTACAGAACTGATCCACCACAGTCATGATGCATGAGTGGCCGTCGGAGGAGAGTAATTCTGTGACAAAGTCTAGGGCAAGGTCCATGGACAGGATGGGATTGGTAATGGTCTGAGGAGAGCTGCCAGTGCGGTGTTGCTGTGTTTGCACCTACCGCAGACATCACATGCCGCCACGAAGCTGGAAGGTTTACTGTGGGCCAACAGAAACAATGTTGGACTTGAGACAGTTTGAGCTGAACGGTGATGGCACGATAGCTTGGAGCTGTGTGCCAATTTCAGGACCTGAGAGCGTAGAGGAAGAGAAACAAAAAGGTGGTTAGGAGGCGCATTACTTGACCCTGGTTTATGTGACAGGGCTTTCTGTACCTTGGCCTCGTCTGCTGCGAGCAAGCATGATGGGGAAATGATGGTCTCGTTGGAAGTGGAGTCGTGAGTAGCCAAAAACTGCCTGGAGAGAGCGTCTGGCTTGGAGATCTTTGACCGAGGACAATAGGAAAGGACAAAGTTGAACCTGGCAAAGTACAGTGACCACCGAACCTGACGAAAGTTTAGCCTCTTGGCGTTCTGTAGGTATTCCAGGTTCTTGTGGTTGGTCCAGACCAGAAATGAGATCTCTATCCCTCCAACTACTGTCAATCGCCGATGTTCTCAATCGCCGATGCCATAGTTCGCCTAGGCAGCGGTTAAGTGGTGTGAGAAGAAAGAGCAGGGGTGTAGCTTGTTGTCGTTAGCAGCTCTCTGGAAAAGTACACCTCCTACCCCTGTGCTGGAGGTATCGACTTACACGACAAACTGACGTGACAGATCTGGAATGGACAGGATTGGGGCAGATGTGAACCGTTTCTTGAGTTCAGAGAAGGCTTTTTCAGTGTTCAGGTCACAACAGAAACTTGTCTTGGGAGAAGTCAGGGCTGTTAAGGGGGGCAGCAATGGAGCTGTAGCACCAGATGAAGCTGCGGTAGAAGTTGGCAAATTCCAAGAATCTCTGAAGTTCCTGTCTTCTGATGGGCGTGGGCCAATTCGTAACTGCTTGGAGCTTAGCAGGCACCATTTCAATGCCGGAAGGGCCAATGATGAACCCCAGGAATGTGGTAGTCGTTGTGTGAAACTCGCACTTCTCCGCTTTGACGAACAGATTGTTCTCTAAGAGATTTTGCAGCTCCTGCCGAACATGATGCTGGTGCTCCCCTAGGTCTCGAGAGAAGATCAACATATCGTCCAGATAGACGAACATGGATGAATTCAGGTGCAGTCATATGGTTCTGTGAGTGATAGATGGGAGTGGGCTGCCATCAAGGGCCTGAACCTTGAGGTGGGTCTCCAAGAGTAGAGCGGGGATTCCCAGAGCCTTGTTCTTGAGCTGATGACAAGATCTCCCACAGTAGAAACAGGTACCATCCAGTCAGTGGTGGTGTCGTTCCTCAGGAGAGATGCAGGTTCTGTCCAGTCGCATGGGCCCCTCCTGGGGGTTGGTTCATGGGGAGGAGGGTCGGGGAAAGTATCTGGGTGGTGAGAGTCTGGCCGAGCTTCAAAGGCAGAGGCGTGAATCCACTTGGCCGAGGGGAGTTCTTGGAAGATTAGCTCATCCTGGATTGTTTCAGTCAGTCCTTGCTCCAGTGCAGTGCTCCATTCCCGAGCCCATCCTGAGAGGAGCGTTATCACGTATGCGACCTTGGAGCGTTCAGTATCTGTAGTAAGTAAGACTGGAGCTCAAATATCAGTGTGCACTGAGAAAGGAAGGAGGAACAAGTGCCTGGATCTCCTTTATAGGTGATGGGGGGGCGGCGGAGGCGTAGTTCACGTTGCATGCAGGAGCCCCCACCTCACGCTGGAGAGGGCTGGAGCTGTTGTAGCTGGGTCATGACTTCAGCAAGGGTTTGCTTGGTGCTGAGCAGCTCCTGC
>JAAGKR010001681.1:0-80461 GCA_011419295.1 Clarias macrocephalus
TTTTTTTTTCATAGCCCACCCACATTAGCAGTGTAGAGGCTCACCTTTCCTTGTCCTGCCTGCTCTCGCTGTTTTCCTCAGTGTAGGAGGTTAATGTTGACTTCATTAGTATCTAGATCGGATGAGTGGAATGAGTGAAATCCAGCCTGAAGGACTCACATATTAATCTTTATAATTAACTTGTGATGCTGTCCATGATTTATTTTATAATGAAATCCAGAGGGTTTGGTTTTTTAGTTTAGATATGTTTCAACAACACTTTGCTTAACAGTTTCCTATAGTCCAACTGCCTGGGGATAGTTTAGATTGGTGCATTTCTTTTGTGTGTGTGTGTGTGTGTGTGTGTGTGGTATTTGTATTTTCTCTAGTCCTGTATCTGATTTTATTCACCCATTTTGTTTTCATGATTAGTTTTCCACCATGTATTCTCTGTGTAGTTGTTCTAGCAAACAGTTCTGTATCAGTAAGTCCTGAGCTTTCATTTCCTGTTTAATTATTATCCTCACCCATGTGTTGATCTTAATTATGGAGTTACACAAGACTTTGTTACTTGTTTGTGTCCAGATTCATGCTTTAGACATTGTGTCTGAAAAGTCAGAAAGCAATCAAAGTAAAATTAAATACACTTATATATTTATATTTATTTACTATTTATAAAAATGTCTTCAATCACTATGCATTTTCCTGGTCACATTATTATTATTATTATTATTATTATTATTATTATTAGTAGTAGTAGTAGTAGTAGTAGTAGTAGTAGTAATAATAATAATAATAATAATAATAATAATAATAATAATAATTTGTTTATTTATTTAGATTTTGTAAATATATTTGTATGTTTGTTATAATAGTCACTCTAATATAACACACTGACCACTTTCATTTGCATCCTGTTTTAACACGTGTACCTAATAGTGACTTAATTAATGCACTGCAATGTTTGCACAGTTTCACTGTATTATACTACACACCATTATAGAAATAGACACACTTATATCTCTATTACCTAATGCACCTTCTGTTTACTATATGTGTTTGCTGCACAATGTTGCACAGTTATACTGTACAATACTATATCACTATACAGTATATACCATAACTCTTATACCAAATGCATCTTCTGTTTGTATAACACATTGTACAGTATGTATTGTTAATAGGCTACTAATGCACTTCTGGTTAGATGCTAACTGCATTTTATTGGCTCTGTACATGCACTCTGCACAATAACAATAAAGTTGAATCTAATATAATCTAATCTATACCTGTTCAACTGCTGATTAACATTAATATCTCAATATCTAATATCAAGTAAGGTCAGTTCTGTTGGGTAAAGTGCCTTTTGGATGCCAGATAGGCCAGGTTAAGGCTGATAGAAAGGCAACAGTAACCTCAAATAACATCATGTTACAATCGAGGTATGCAGAAGAGCATCTCAAAGTGTCAAACCTTGAAGCAGATGTGCTACAGTAGTGGAAGACCACGCCGAGTGGATAACTTTGCCAGGTCACAAAGCTAAATTCATCTCAAAGTGGTTTCCTGAATGTGTTCACTGAGTCCACTGTTCTCAAATGACCTCCACAGTCAAAAGATCTCAATCTAACAGAGCACCTTTGGGGTGTGGTGGACAAATCTGCAGCACCTGCGCAATCCTATCATGTAAATATGGACAAAATCTCGAAGAAATGTTTCCAGCACCTTGGCCAATCCATGCCACAAAGAATTATTGCAGTTTCTGAAGACAAAAAGGATACACCTAATAAGATACACACCTGAAGACACACCTAATAAAGTGGCCAGTGAGTGTACAAGACTTTGAATCTGTCCCATTCTTTCATTTCTTCATGTCTACACTATGCTTAAAACGATCCGCTTATAAAGGTCCAACATGCTAATACCATCATTAGTGCTTGTCATTTAATAGATCACTATCTAACTGCATTGCATCCTGGGACCTTGGATACAGCAAATGCATCAATGGCTCCACTATATCTATAATACATTTCTTATTTAAATAAGGGGTAATTTTGAGAATGTTGATTTTCTTCCCTATTACACACCCTTGTACATACCGTACTAAAGCACAGTACTTCTCATAGGAATAATGTACTGTAACCGCAGTATCTGTTACAAATTAGTACAGAATCAGTAATAACATATCACAACTATTCCAAAATTGTTGATAACACCTCACAAATATTTCTATATACAAAATATTTAATGTGTTCTTTTAGCATGGACTTTTCCTTTAAGACTTCAGAGTGAGTGAGCTTTTTTGATCTGATCCACAGGAGAAAGGTTCCTTCATGATTACATTCTTTCTCTCTCTCCCCTTCTCTCTCGCTCTGTTTCTCCCAACCACACTCAGTCCAGCAGTAAGATAGTAAACATCAAGTTGTTGTTTTTTTTTTTTTTCAACCTTCCATTTGTAGAGGGAATTTTTGCTGCTAAACACACATCTTGGCCTTGTGAAATCTCAGCACTGCTTTCATACTCATTTATTCCTTATCTCTAAGTCACAGGGCATTTTTTTTGTTCACCCTACTGACCTGACAGGTGGCCAAAAAGTTCTATTTTGGCCTGACATTCTAAAGGTTTGGCTTGAAGATAAGAAAGGAAATGTGATTTTGTTAAAGCACCAGCGCCGATAACAAATTGGAAAACTTACGGCTTTCATTTCCAGGAGAAAACCATGTCACGTCTTCATTCCCTCAGTGCTACTGAAATGGGATTTTCTGTATGAATTAAAGGTAATCCTAGGTGAAGTGATTTCCTTATCGCTTTATTTATCCTGTATAGTAGCAGGTAGAAATTGATCTGTAAATGAGCTGTCATAGTACTGATCCTCCTCTATGTTGATCAACCTTGGGATAAGGTGCCTGTGCGTGGTTTCAGCAATGCTTCCAGGTTTTTATTTCTTCGTTTGTTTGCTTGCTTGTTTTATTTATTTATTTATTTATTTATTTATTTATTTATTTATTTATTTGAACTTCAAATTTAAGTTGTATCTCTTCATATGTGATTCTCACATGGACATACAGTATAGTGCTAGCATGACGTTATTTTTTCCTATAATTTTATGTTACCTTCATGTTTAATTTATGACTTGATCTTTATTTGCTCTATTTCTCGCTCTTTTTCCCTCTCACAAATCAGTTTTTGTACAGCTAGCAGTAAAGCTTCTTCATAAATCCCAATATAAATTTAATTAAAAAGCAGAAATGAATTCAATGTTTGCCGTGATCTAAGCATGTATAGACTGGGATTTACTGTATGTCCTGACAGCACCTTAATTTTTACCCACTGTGCCATATGCTCTCATTTTCTCTAATTAGAAAAGGAATTGACATAAAGACTTACTTATACACTGTACTGCTCCTTGATCATGGATCATTTGATGTAAGATGGCATGACAGACCATCAAGTTACATAAGATCAAGAGGAGATCACACTTGATCTTCACTTGACTATGGGCTATCACGTTTGAGTAACACACTAATAAACATTAGTTGATAGGACATGTATTCATTCAGCATAGAGTACCTTTGGTATGATGTGCTCCCTGAAACAGAATTTGAAGAAACAAGAAAAATGGTTATCTGAAGCCATCCTGTACTGTGCCCCACCATTCATCCTCAAACTCAAGTGTTGGATATCTGACAAATGCTTGCACTTGGTGGACCAAAGAAAATGTGCAAAACTGGTCAACCACAATCAAAGTCCAACAAGTCTGTTTTAGTAGAATAAGGTAACACATCTACAGTATATATGACTATCATTATCTGAATCACATACTTAAAAGTTAAAGACAAAACCAACCAACCAATCACAATATAAGAAGGTGGATGAAACCACCAGAACTGACAGGAATTCTTTTTTTGAATTGTACAATTGTGAACCACCACAAGCACAAACTCCTGAGCCATCATCAATAGAAGTACCACTGATTCCTGTAAATGATTAAACAACACTAGTAAAAGTGAAAACAGCAAAACAATCACTTCAAAATGGTAGGACACAGTAAGAAGTCGCAGTAGAAGCGATCAATTCCATGTTCCGTGAACTTCACATATTGTTAACCAAAATTTGGCTATGCAAGCTGATCCCCTTCCTTTTGAAAATGTGCCATTATTATACCAATCGATAAGGAAGGTGACACCAGGGACTGCAACAGTTTACAGTAGCATAAACCTTCTATCCATTCTTGGAAAAGTGTTTATAAAGATAATTCCTGAGGCTACTGCAATATTGTAAATAGTGCAGTTGGGAAGCACAGGCAGGATTCTGGCCAAACCAAAGATAGTATAACCAGATATTCACTCTTCGCTAGCGTATGAAAGAATGGACTTGTGGAAAGCACACTATTATTATCTTGCTTGACTTTATATGTTTATGTGTGTTCACTGGCCCCCTTACTTTGGCAGGTATTTGACATAATCAGAAGGGTTCCCTCAGAACATCATTATACTCCTTGGAAGCAAATTACAAAGGCTCATGTAGTTGTGTAAGGAACTGGTTGGAGGTCTTTACAACCCAAACTTGAGTATGATAAGGGGATGTGTTTTTTTTTTACCACTCCTGTTTAACATCATAGATGATGCAATGGTGAGAAAGACATTCAAGGTGAAACACGGAGTACAGGATGGTGGAAACTAATTCAGTAAAGATCTCAATATCAGCACAATATTTGTTGAATGTTGTTGGCTGTGCTGCACAGACCTTTAGTCTCAAAATCACAACAGACATAATTAAATTAATTTCACCTTATGGTACATTAGTCAAGATACAGTATACCTGTCAGATTGAACAGGGTTTGGAATTCAAATATTATGGCTTACTGGTTCAGGAGATAAAAGATTGCAATCACAATGGAGATTAACAACAGAAATGGACAAGCAACCTGAACATTCACTTGTCTAAAAATGCTGTTGATGGAAAAATCCAACATTTTTGAACACTTATAATGCCACTAACTTTTGTTTATTTGAGCCATGAATACTCCTGAAGTCAGACCTCAACAAACTTGAGGCCTTTTAAATGAGATGTATGTGCCAGAATGGCTACGTTGGTTTGGTCACATGTGTTGCATGACCACTAATCAGCTACCCCACCAGTTACTATGGACATGATGACCAGTGCAGTAGAAAATCCAGCACACAGCGCGAAAGATCGAGCAGATTCAATTCAATTAAATTTTATTTGTATAGCGCTTTTAACAATTGACATTGTCACAAAGCAGCTTTACACAATAAAAAGAATTACGTTTGTATGAAATGTGAATGTGTATGAATCAAAATTATAAGATTGTCTCTGATGAGCAAGCCGAGAGCGAAGGTGGCAAGGAAAAGCTTCCTGAGATGGTAATAGGAAGAAACCTTGAGAGGAACCAGACTCAACAAGAAACCCATCCTCATCTGGGTGAAAACGGACAGCAGGGATTGATCAGCATAATAATGTGTAAGATTGGAAGTTCAGTATAACAGGAGATGTGTTTCAATTAAATGGAGTCAAGTTTGTTCCTGCAGGTAGACTAGGAAATTCCAGTCCTGAGCTATCGAATGACTGAAGTCACAGGTCCCCAGAGAACAGCTGTCTGCATCAGTAAAGAACCCCCAGCCACCACACGCATCCCAGGCAGACCACACGGGGCATCCATGCGACGAGATCTCCAACCAAAAGCAGGACTCCAGGACAGGTTAGACAGGTCCAGAGGGCAGAGGGGCCTGGATCACTGGCAACTCAGGAACGACATGTATAGCGCAACAGAGAGACAGGGAGAGGGAAAAGGAGAGAGGGAGAGAGCAGAAGATAAGGAGAGATGGCAGTTAGGTATGGTCACAGTCAAACATGTATAATATTTAGTGCAAAGTGCAAGCAGGGACTCGGCAGGAGTAACTATAACAGCATAACTAAAAGGGAGAGCATGAAGGAAACACAGACATGAGGGCTCCCTGAGATGTAAAGCAACCAATCACCTCACCGTCAACAAACCTGAGTGATCAATGAGAGTGGGGAAGACAGCATCTAAACATACCAGTTCACCAGAATACTCTACGTCCATGAATCCCCCAGATCTGCTCCTTTACCTAAGACTGATCTATTTACAAAAATGCTTGGCTAAATAAATAGGTTTTTAGCCTAGACTTAAACACTGAGACTATGTCTGAGTCCCGAACATTAATAGGAAGACTATTCCATAACTTTGGGGCTTTGTAAGAAAAAGCTCTGCCCCCTGCTGTAGTTTTAATAAACGCGGTACTGACAAGCAGCCTGCATTCTTTGATCGAAGTAGGCGTGGCGGATCGTAAGACACTAGCAGTTCACTCAGATACTGCGGCGCGAGACCATTTAGTGCTTTATACGTCAAAAGTAGTATCTTAAAAGGGAAAGGGAAAAAGTAAAGGGAGCCAATGCAGTGCAGATAAGATAGGGGTGATGTGCTCGTATCTTCTGGTTTTAGTGAGGACTCTCGCTGCTGCATTCTGTACTAACTGAAGCTTTTTTATACATCTAGTTGAACAACCAGAAAGTAAGGCGTTACAATAGTCCAACCTAGAGGTGATAAAAGCATGAACTAGTTTTTCTGCATCGTTTAGTGACAATATATTTCTTATCTTGGCAATATTTCTAAGGTGAAAGAAAGCGATCCTGGTAATATTATCTACATGTGCTTCAAATGAAAGGTTGGAATCTATAATCACACCAAGGTCTTTTACTGTTGCACTTGATGGAACAGAAAGGCCTCTAAAGTTAGCGTGATCAGAAAACCTACTTCTAGCCGCTTGTGGTCCTATGACTAGAACTTCTGTCTTAGAAGAAAATTAAATAACATCCAATCTCTTATGTCCTGCACACATTACTCAATTTTAGCAAACTGGTTTTTCTCATCTGGTTTTGCTGAGACGTATAATTGTGTGTCATCAGCATAACAATGAAAACTAACACCATGTTTACGAATTATGTTGCCCAGAGGAAGCATGTAAAGGGAAAAAAGCAGTGGGCCTAAAACTGAATCCTGTGGAACACCAAACTCCACTTGAGAACATGAGGAATGGTCATCATCTAAGTCTACAAACTGATAACGATCAGTCAAATAGGATCTGAGCCACAAGAGGGCAGTTCCCTTAATTCTTACTACATTTTCTAATCTGTGAAGGAGAATAATATGATCAATTGTGTCAAAAGCTACACTGATGTCCAGTAACACAAGCATAGTGACGCAACCCTGATCAGAGGCCAATAGGAGGTCATTTACTACTTTAACAAGTGCTGTGATGAGGCCTAAATCCTGACTGATACAGTTCGTTTATGCTATTTCTATGTAGATGTGAACATAGCTGCTGTGATACTACCTTTCCAGAATCTTGGAGATAAAGGGAAGGTTTGATATCGGCCTGTAATTAGAAAGCTGACAGGGGTCAAGGTCAGGTTTCTTGATTAGCGGTTTAATAACTGCTAATTTAAAGGATTTGGGAACATACCCACTGTTGAGTGAACAGTTAATTACTTTCAACAGGGGTTCTGTTATTGCTGGTACTATCCGCTTGAGAAAATGTGTCGGTATAGGATCTAATATACAGATTGACGATTTTGAAGAAGAGATGAGTGAAATTAGTTCCCTCGCTTCAAGGGGAGTAAAGTATTCTAAGTTCTGATGTGATGTGGTTAGTTTATCTGTATTACTTAAATTGTCTGGGTTCAAAGCCAGATTTTTTTGCCTAATATTTATGATTTTGTTATTGAAAATGTTCATGAAATCCTCACTACTGCATGATGTTGTTGTGGAGATTTCTGCAGTAGTCTTGTTTTTAGTTAATTTAGCTACAGTATTAAATAAACATCTTGGGTTATTTTTGTTATTTTCTATAAGAGTGGAGAAATATGTTGATCTAGCATCACTGAGAGCTTTTTTATAGTTCAGGATGCTCTCCTTCCATGCTATTTGGAATACTAACAATTTAGTTTGGCAGCATTTACGTTCTAATTTTCAAGCGGTTTGTTTTAAGGTGCGTGTGTGGTCATTATACCAAGGAGCGAGTTTATCTCTAATCATTTTCCTTTTAGCTGGAGCTACATTATTTAAGCTATAACGAAGTGTTGACTCTAAGTGTTCAGTCGCCTGATCCAGTTCTTTCAAGTCAGATGGCGATCCAATCAAAGTTGATAACTCTGGGAGATTATTGATAAAGCTCTGTGTGGTATTTGATGTAAATGTACATAATAAAATGTACATTATTACTATGACACGCTTTAATTGAGACAGGATAGTGATCTGAGATAGCTTCAGACTGTGGAATTGTGGTTATATTTCCTATACTTAATCTGAAGGATAATATTAAATCCAAAGTGTGACCTGCTTTATGAGTTGGTCCTACTACACATTGATTTACTCCTACTGAGTCCATTATGGACATAAATGCTGTTCTCAGAGGGTCTTCTGGATTCTCAAAATGAATATTTTGTCTCCAGCAATTAACGCTTTGTCTGCAGAAACAACAAGGTTTGAGAGGAAATCTGCAAATCCACAGAGAAACTCCGAGTACGGCCCTGGGGGTCTGTAAATGATGATTAGCGGGATCAACTGAGCTGACTTTATGTTACCATAGAGAGCTTCAAATGCATTAAATTTAAATCTGTGTTTTTGTATGATAGTCAGGTTATCATTGTAAATAACTGCGATGCCTCCTCCTCTACCAGTTAGCTGAGGCTGGTGTATGTAGCTGTATCCAGGAGGACTAGCTTCATTTAGAGCTACATACTCGTCCTGTTTAATCCAGGTTTCTGTTAAACAGAGTATATCAAACTGCTGATCTGTGATAATTTCATTAACAATAACTGCTTTAGATGCGAGAGATCTAATATTTAACAGTCCTAGCTTCAGATCAGAGGTGCTGGCTGCGCATTCAGTGTGAACGGAGTTTGTGGTGTCTATGTTAATTAAATTACTAAAACAGACTTTCTGAGTCTTTCTAAATTTATTTTTATGTTTAGCTCGGGGAACAGACACAGTCTCAATATGATGAACTCTAAGTGACGACTCTATGAAGCTAGCAGACGGTTGGCTTAGCCTGTCTGTCTGCTCCCTGGCCTGGGCTCTGGATTGTCACCATTGTCTCTTCTGAGACAATGCGCTATACTACAAGAAATGAGAGCAGCAACTTTCCGAGTGGGATGGACACCATCCCGCCCTAACAGGCCAGCTTAGCCTTCAAATGTCTTCCAGTTATCTATGAAGCCCACATTGTTTTCGGAGCACCACCTGGACATCCAGCGGTCCATAACCTGCTGGAAGCTATGTCGCCACATCTCATTGGGATGGGACCAGAGCAAACTACTTCTTCAGACATCGCCTTCGCTATTTTAATTATGCTTGCTAACCTCTGACTGACTAAGGTGTATATCATTACCTCCAGCATGTACCACTATCTTAGAGAACCTATTCTGTCCTAGAGCCTCAAGACTACCTACTATGTCCGGTACTCTGGCTCCTGGGATACACCTGACCACTGCCGCTGGCGCCCCTAAAGGCCTGGCTAATTTCACGTCCCTCAGTATAGAGTCTCCTATAACCAGAGCTCTTTCAGGTTTCTCAGCGGGTCCATCACTGAGGAGAGCAAACCTGTTGGACACGTGAAGCGCAGAAAAGGTGTGCTCCGGTGGGCTAGCCTTAGCATTAGCTTTGGCTGAATGAGTATGCCGCCGAGTCGTCACCCACTCGCCCCGCTGTGAGGGCTCTAATGCCGGAGTCGGGGGCTGGTTATCTCTGCCTGCGGCACCCAGACTTTCCGCTACGGGAATAACGCTGCTCTCAGGCTCACTAACCCTCTCTAAAGTCTGGATGTGCTCCTCTAATGCTTATATCTTCTCCGTCAGGGTGCCACACACCTATCACAAATAAAATTACCACTAACGACGGAGGAAGAATGTCTAAACATCCTGCACGCCACACACTGAACAAGCTGAATGGTAGACATGATAACGTACCTTTGTGTCGGAGGTTTAATTATTTGGTGAAGGATTCCACTTGTTTCCATCTTGTCAGATGATACGCGCATTCTCGCAAAAAGTGCAAAAAAAAAAAAAAAAACGGATAAAGTCCAGTAGTATTAAAGGGTAAAACTAGTTTGTTATTTAGTATAAACGGGAAAAATATAATTATAAAAATAATATATAATTTAAACGCTGTTACAAACAAACGAGGAACTTTCGTGGGAACAATACGAAAAACAGGAAGCTCACCAACAGGAAGTCAAGATGAAGCATGAATTTTGAAACATTAAAATTCAATGATTAAAATTAACTGAGGCCAAGTCCTTTGCCACAAGCTACCAAGAAATGGAAGGTTTAATCCTCTCATACCAGCTACAAGCTTGGGATCACAAAATATATGTGATCAGTAATCATATATTATATTAGATTTTTTTTATTTTGATGATAATTTTAGTGAGATTTATCCATAGATATTTAGGATTTTTCACCATATGTATATATTAGAAATATTTGCTCACTTGCCTTGACATCTTCACAGCCAACTCAGTACATTGTTGGCCCAACCTTTGCAGCTATCACAGCTTTAAACCCTCTCCACAGAATAACCCAAACAAATGTATTTAATATTTATTTTCATTTATTTCTCATGTATCACTTTTAGTAGAGAAATTGTCTGGTGTTTTTGTGAATAATTGTTCTATTTTGTAAGGTCTTTACTCTAATCAGCATATTTGTTGGGCATAAATTATGTTTTTATGTGATGTTATGTCCTTTTGAACTGTATGTGGCAAAATTTACAGTACTGAAATGAAAGGATGAATATTACCTTGTTTTTGTCTGTGAGTTTATTTCTCCTAAAATAATTCAACATACACACTGTTAGCATGTTGATTTACCACGGTATGCGTAATGTAAGTGTTAAACGTGTGTGCGCAATGCCTCGCTCTAGATAGTGTCCGTATCGTTCATGCAGATTCTCAAACCTACGTTCACATTCTCTCTTAATATTAATATATCACTCATTCTCTTTTAATATTCCCCACAAGTAGGCATCAGGTGGTGTAAGATTGGAAGAATAGGACAGGTATGAGAAGGACTTGTTCTGCCACCTTTTAAAACTTGGTCCTCTATCACTACTACTCCCATTTGAGTGGAAATAATAATCAACTATGAATATGTTTTCCTCCGTCGAGCGACCCATTTGCAACTTCCTTTTCACTACTGGGAACATGTGGCCTTGGAAATATTCCCCATCGAAAATGCGCATCCAAGATATGCAAGTTTCAGTACTGTATTTTTTGGTGCATACTGTACTACTTAGACCTTACTATTTGTAGACACCTCTAAGGATAAGGTTCCCAAGGTCTGCCTTCAAATGCTGTATTATTCACATCTTTATATATTTCTTATCTTGGCAATATTTCTACGGTGAAAGAAAGCGATCCTGCTAATATTATCTACATGTGCTTCAAATGAAAGGCTGGAATCTATAATCACACCAGGGTCTTTTACTTTAATCACACCAGGGTCTTTTTTTATAACAATGAAAACTAACACCATGTTTACGAATTATGTTGCCCAGAGGAAGCATGTAAAGGTTAAAAAGCAGTGGGCCTAAAACTGAACCCTGTGGAACACCAAACTCCGTATTTTTTTGGTGCATACTGTACTACTTAGACCTTACTATTTGTAGACACCTCTAAGGATAAGATTCCCAAAGTCTGCCTTCAAATGCTGTATTATTCACATCTTTCACCTCTTTACCAAAAAATGTGTCTTCCTGCAAGATTGTTCAAATCCAGAACAATTTTCTCAATTGAGAATGAAATCGATTGCATAAATTGTGATTTTGTATCATAGACATGTCTCACTGCCATCTTTGTGGGCACAGGTACCATCAGTTTTATATTACAAGTAAAGCAATTTGGTTCACTTATTAAAGATGATGATCATATCGAACCAGTATTGAACATAATGCATGGACATTTCTCCTTGTCCTTGCTCAGGTTACTGTGTGCTTAACAGTCTTGGGTGTTCATTTTTGTGGTAGGCTGTCTTTGGGTTTGTCCTCTGAATCATGACCATCTTTTCTTTTGTTGTCATATTCAGTGTTCACATTGTCTTTCCACAAAATGCTCAGAATGCAACAGGGTGTTTTCCTATTATTTCTTGCAGGGACCCCTTAAGGAGATTTCACTTAGTTTATCCACAATAAAATAAGGCTTTGCTGAGAATTTTATATATATTGTATATAATGTATACGCACATACATGCATACACACATACACAGTATGTATTTATAGTGAAACGTTTTTTGAAACAAATGCAAGACTACATCTTATCTCTGACAGCTGAGGTCTGAATATCAATGTGTCAATTTGTTCAATTACTGTGTTAAATCCCCAATACGTACTATTAACAACAATCTGAATACAACTCTCGTTTCACATAAGTACTCCAAATTTTATAGGTTTTCTTTTGCATGTAATGCAATACAAATGAAATGACCAAAGCATGGCTATTACAGTAGTTTGAGATTAGAGGTTTAACTGCTTTTTCAACTAGTTCCATCCACTAAACCACTTATACAAATCATAAATCTTCACTGTTCTCTATAGAAACTCGAATGATTGTTTCTTGTCAAGTGTGACAATGTTCTGTCTCCCATTCAGCCATCCGTCTGGAGAGAGAACATGACTTGTCTATGTGTGTTGTAGCCCAGAGATGAGATTATAATACTAATACAAATGCTGCTATGCAAACCAAACCAAAGTCTAACTGTGTGTGTGTGTGTGTGTGTGTGTGTGTGTGTGTGTGTGTGTGTGTGTGTGTGTGTGTGTGTGTGTGTGTGTGTGTGTGTGTGTGTTCTGCATGACCGGAAACTAATACACAGAGGGGGGAAAAAAAACCTGTGCCCCAGTGTTAAAATTGCTCTTTTTTGTGGTAGGCATTTCAATTGCTTTTTTCTGCAAGAAAGGTCACTGTGTTACTCCTGAAGGTAAACTTAATTTAGCTTTCCGTTAGCAAGATGCACATCCAATACCAAATGCCTCCTGAGTCTAATCAGTTATCAACACTGAATTGGTGGAGAATGCAGAACACTGATAAGCTTTTGTTGACTTTGGCTAATGAAGAAACACAAGGCAGGGCAACGATTTGATTTAGTTCCTAGAGGAAAAGTTTTTTTTTTTTTTTTTTTGCTGATGACAAATAAATACAGAAAATCCAATTCATCTTATAACAGAAATATAAATGATTTCAGATAAGTGGGGATTGCCTGGCTATGGGTACCACGGCAGAATACGGTAAAGCACATGACGAATGACTTCTTCATTGACTGTGTAGTGGCCAGAGGGGAAAAAAACTGTTAACATGCAACACGTTTCTGTGAATCATTTACTGAAGTCATGTTTAAAAACTAATTTACAGTCAGTACTTTAGATTGTGCAGAAAAACAAAACAGTTATGAGAGTAAAAACTCACTTTCATTTCACAAACATGTGAAAATAGCTTGGAGTGACGTCAGGACTGTATGGGGGATGTGACAATAACTTCCAGCCAAGTTCCTGTAATGTACAAGTGGTGTCTGTGAATGTTTGTGTGTACAGTTCACACAGACAGATGCGTCCCTTCTGCAAGCTCCCTGACAAGTTATCCGATGATTTTCAAGAATCAAGCGTCCCACTCGCTGCATGTCCACGTGAATGACTGCATTGGGCTCTGAGCCACCTCGGCCAGGATCGCAAATTCACACACGTACAGTACGTCCTTCTTTAAAACGATTACACCATTCTAATGTTTTACTGCGACTAAGAGTCTCATCACCGTGCCATGCTGTGCTTGCTGTGCTGTGCTTCTGTAAATGTCAGTCGTGTTTAAGCCTTCATTCACCAGATATTTCATCACAAGTTTTTCATTATGTTTTCATAAACAATTATTGCCACTTTATAAGTCCCATGTACATACCTCATGACATCATCTGTGAGAAAAAAAGATGAGACTTTTTCTTAAGAGCCACTTCATGGATAATCTCAGGAAAGACAGCAATTACATAATGTTGCTGTAGTAATTCTGCTCCGTCTTTACAATCTATACAGATCTATACACACACAATATACTTTATTTAAACACACACATTGTACACACACATGCATACATACATACATACAGTCATTTAATACAAACTGATTAAAGTACTATAAAATGTATTAAACTGCTTGTTTTAAGGGTTGTGACTATGCAACTTGCTCATGCTTATTACATCATGACCATACCATTAAACTTGCAAAGAATCACTTCCTTTTTTTTCCTTTTTTAACTTTAGCTTTTTTTTTTCTCTTTCTCTCTTTTTTTCATTTTTTTTTATTGAATTAAATTTGGACACTATTTGGTTAAACATCATAAAAAGACGTTTTAGAAATAAAACATTTTTGTACTAATAAAAAAACAGAACCATTTTTACCTTTTTTATACCCTATAAAATATAACTTTATCGACATGTCATTTAAAATGGAATATGTATTACCGAGGGTTATTTGGACTGGTTTTATTCCATATAAAATTGCAGTATGTATAAGTGTATTGTTTACAAACACAGACATCTGTAAAATGGCTGAAAATACATTAAAGTTAGAGATACATCATATATAATTACATTACCCACCTTCAAATGTCAGGGCATAAAGTATAAAGGACATCAATGAAGAAGTTTCATTCATTTTTTCACACTCATACCAAGCAAATAGAAAACATTGATTAATGCTAAATAAAAAGATAAGAACATATGATCCTAGTGCTTTCAGTTTTCCAAGTGTGTTCCAATAACAGAATAAATATAGGTAAGAAGAATGAATTAATTGTGAATCACTGGGTTAGGGTTTCTATTACTCCATATTATATTCTATTATTCAGTAATTACATTTTCTACAATTAATAAGGTTCAGGTAGAAAAACACTTTGAAGGTCCACACATCTGATGCCATTGGTGAAAATATATTTAGTTTGCATTCTTTTCTAGTTTTTGGTTGTTTGTCTTTTAATTACACTGCCAGACTAAAGTATAAATCATACTGCCTTCCTCTGCATGTTTGTGTAAAACCTGATCATCCATGGATCCATGTTAGATTAAGCCCATCTGAAAATATGTTTCAGTTATTCTGGGTTCAAATGTTACAAATTTGTTTAAATTTTGATGTGATCTAAAAAAATAATAATAATGCAGAATAGTGAAGGGAGGAATAGTCAAGATATTGGATATGGCACCCTAGTCTCAGACTTTTGGACTTTTCATCTAGAAACAAGTGCTTAATGCCAGGCAGAGATTTTAAATCAAGCAATTTGGGCTGAAATTCTGTCCGGTGTGAACCAGCATGCTGTTTTGTGTCCTTTTGAAACCTTACATTATTGGCCATTGACAATGATTAAACACAACAGCCTTCTTCAGAACCCTTGAACCTCAAAACAATGATATGGCTTCATGCTTCAACAGCTGGGCCACCGTTATCGACTATGAATGATTTGTTACTCTGCTTTGACAGCTGTAAAATAAATTATTTTCGCCTCATAGCATTGCTTAATTCGGGGATTCATGTTTCATTAAACATTTCATTGATCCTTCCTGCTGGTTGCTAACAGCTTGAGAGTGACCTCATTAATAAAGCCTACCCTCAGGCTTCAATCACACCTTCTTATTTTACTTTTAGGAGCCTTGATGACTTTAATGTGCTGGGTAAATACACTCCAAATGAGAAGGAAAACAATTCAATTGTTATTTCAGGCAGTACGTGGTTTCAGAGTCACTTTGACCTTTTGTTGAAACAACATCTGCAGGCAGTGGGGAATTTATGCGCTATCTGGTACTACCTGCATGGCTGAGTGCCAGAGCACTGACCACTGTTTGTCTACCATTAAAGGAGAATTATGTAGTGCCTTAAAAAAAAAAAAAGCCTTCTGATGAGACTGGGCACACTGTCAACTAATGCACAACATGGGGTACAGCTCTGTAGTCCTGACCAACTGCTGAGCGGCCAAGAAATAATACAGTTTCTATTAGTGATATAGAAAAAGAAAAAAGAGACTCAGAATCTTCTCACGCTCTTGATGAGAAAAGCTGTGCAATTTATTCATCCAATTTATTAATTAAAGATTCCAATCTAGGGTTCCCAGTGGACACCATTATTCTCCAATTTGTGATCTGTACAGTTAAAAGTCTATTAACCTGTGGGATCTATAAAAAAACAAAACAAAAGGAGTTTATCCACAGCAGACATGATGAGTGCATTTTTTTAGAGTTAAATATTTAAAGCCAAATCACTTCAGTTCATGTTTCAATAGAATGCTAAGGACATGGAAAGATCTAGAACACGGTATACCTACTCTATATAACAATATTTTCACATGACCATTAGAGTCAACAGTTCTGAATGATCAATTCTATGCAAAGAGGAATTTACCATGGGGTAGACAGCGGAGAACTGAGAACCATGGCCACTTTGGTCATCTGGGGGTCCAAAACCAGAAGGTGACACCTGCTCCAGTGAACACTGTTGAGGATTGGTTTAATTAGAGGTAGGAATGGAAAAACCCATTTTACTAATCCTGCATTAAAGCAACTATTCCTAATGGGCTTGATTATTCTGCCCTGGAAAACCACAGAGGAGGTTGGATTGTCTTGCTGCACATATAACATATAAGTTCCACCACTTTTTGGCATGGAGATGACTTTCCCATAAGTAGACTGCATGTAGAAGCCTGTAAAAATGTAGTACCCTGATCTCTTTCCAATGAATTACACCTAGCCATTGGTCCCAAGTGGATCAAGAACAAACCACAGGAGGTAGAAGCTTTCATTAAACACATCCATGTTGTGGACAGAAACATCAAGGTTACATGCGAGGATGTTACAGTGGATGGGATGGCGATCCTGGATTATGCAGTCACATGTCGAAGTGGACAGAAGACTCAACCCCATACATCTCCATCTTTACTCTTTGAGAACCACTTAACAAATGCGAAAGATTACACAGGAGTACCAGCTCCTTAGGACAAGACCCAGCAGTCCATCAGTATCTGAAAGACAAGTGTCACTCTTTCACAGACATCATTGTCTACATGCTGGACACAGATAGAAAGAGGAGTCACTTTGGAACAGCTTGTTCTCAACAGAGGAGGTGGTGTAAGATCCCACTCATCATCAACATCCAATGCAGTTCTTTAATCACTTCCGATGTGGATTCACAGTTGTTCTTACTTTGACTCTAACAACAGACATGGGTGAAACAACAACCCACCTGTCAGAATTAGGGAGACAAATAACAATTCATTCAAGCTTACAGTACAATATACACCATTCAGGCACAACATTAACAACACAAAACATTAAGACATTAACACTGATTAGTATAGGAACAAATGAACCCTTTCTCATGGGACCTCAAATACCTTTAGAAACTCAAAGCAAGCCCAGTTGCCACTGAACAGCACATTTGGGATAATCATGGCTTGGATGACTGAAAATCTTCACAGACATCTGCTGCTTAATTCTTGACACCAGAGAGATTCAGTGCTTGAGCTAATTGTAATGACGCGGGTCTCACGAGGGGCGGGACTGCGCATAAATACTCTGCATACCCCACGGGGTTCTGAACAGGCAGGGGCGCGGCCAGGTAGACACGTGGTTGCCAGGAAATGCCACCCTAAGGCAAGCCGCCTGAACGCAGCCTCACCGTGTTTATTTAAGGGTCCTGATGCCTTTGCACTTCGTGTGATCATTTAGGTGGCACCGGGAAGGTATCAGGGCCAAAGAAAAGAAAGTCAAAGACAAAGACAGAAAGAAAAAAAGAGTGAAAGGAAGGGAAACGGCCAGAAAAATGAGATACAGAGGCAAACACCCAGCCCCTGTCTTCATAGACACCGGTGAACGATAGAGAGAAAGAGAGAGAGAGCGAAACGTATTACTTAAGCGTGCGCTCTCGGTTTGAGTTAATAAATACACAAAATCCTCTCTCTCGTATAAATCCTAGGTAAGGGTGAAGGTCCCGAGAGGATATCGTTTTGTTTTCGTTTCTCTGAGCCCCGTCCGTTCTCACTTAGACGACGAAGAAAATATATATAATATATGGTCTTTTCTCTGTTTCTCTATGATTCTCTCATCATATGTTGATGATGTACTTTGTTTTAAATGTACTCTTTTAAAATACATTTACCCATTTGGCTGATTCTTCTATCCAAATAAAGTTAATTCAAACAGGACGCAGATCAACAGTTAAAGACTCTGTTTGAGGGTCCAACATCATATTATAAAAGAAATGCCCACTGGTTAGGAAGATTTTTACCAATCATTATAATGGTGATGGAGCTTCTGAAAACTATTAAGAGACAAAACAATGAAACAATATGTAAATCGAAAAAGATACAAAGTGATAGCATTAAGTCATTAAACATTCCTGTCAGGTCAATTAGTTTAATAATAAAGAATGATTGTGGGAAGTTCATGGAACCACAGCTTATCCCACACTCTCAGACGAATGATAAGGAAGGTTAGAGAGAATAATTGGCAGTATGACAGGAAAACAGCCAAATCAACAGTAATACAGAGAACAATAATGATGTAAAAGAAGAACATAAAATGCATCACCTTAATCTTTATCAAATGACATTTATTATGCTCTAAATGACTGCAAATTAGTTCGGTTCAGACTTGTGTCCTTGTTTCAAGATTTACTGTTTGAACATAGACTCGATGAGTTGGACTGCCATCTTTCATTTTATTGAGGGTTTAAAGATGTGGAGAAGGCAATGTATTCTGTAGTTTTATATGGAGCTATAAAAGGGAAGTCTATAAAAAATGTCTTCACAATTACTTCACAATAATGAAGATGTTTGCAAGCACATCATCAGTTTCTCAAATATAGATATATCTTGGAACAGCAGCTAATATGAGACTTTGATGTCGCTATACAGTATCTGCTTATCATCTTTCTCTTTTTCTTGATGATGTGGTCTCATATACTGTAAGTATATACAAATTAAAGCTCTTTGTCTTCTTCAACATCACATTTCCTTCTAATTGCATAATTGACTTGCATTTCCACACCATTAACAGACTTTATGATACTTTAAATCTGGCTTTGTGTCAAATTGATATGAAGCCACAATTTTGTTTTAATGGATTGAACAAATTTGTTACTTTTATTTATGCCATTACTCTAAGCGGTGACTTTGCACATTTCCTTAAAACATGGCTGGGTTATATTTGACACAAATCTACTGATCATGATGAGTTCTAGCGTCATCATTTAAATCGTTTTGTCTCCCATTGCCAAAAATCCATTTATATTCTTGTGTGACAGAGAAACCTGGTGACTGGCTTAGAAGTGCACTCCATGCACTCAGTGTCCTTCCTAGTTCCACTTTCCAGTTCAAGGTTAGGGCCCAGGCATGAAGACTGAATGTTTCATTTGCTAGTGGGGGTAGAATTGCGAATGCATGTCGTATCTGGGGAAAGTGAAAGAATGTAGAGGAAGAGTTGAGAGTGAGCATGGAATGGAGCAGAGGACATTGATCTAGGAAGGTCAAAGTTTCTAGCTGTAATGGATCTAATACAAGATCCATGCTAACATAAAATCCATAATGATTAGTTCCACAAGATTTATGGAACTTGTTTAATTAAATATTGTCCCCCCTAACAGTAGAAAATGTTGAAAGTCTGCTGTATAGAAATCTGGACATAGATTTAGATGCTTATTGTAATAGCATACCATAAAACATTAATGGTGAAGAAAACCTCCCTGAGG
Organism: Clarias macrocephalus; assembly: GCA_011419295.1. Classification (NCBI taxonomy): domain Eukaryota; kingdom Metazoa; phylum Chordata; class Actinopteri; order Siluriformes; family Clariidae; genus Clarias; species Clarias macrocephalus. The sequence goes on from JAAGKR010001681.1 coordinate 19,788, forward strand.
TAATGTAATGAAAACACTTTTAGAGGAACCAGACTCAACCCCATCATCTTCCTGGTAACACCAGATTGTGGAATTCTACTGTAAGTAAGGTGTACAGAAGCAAGAATAAACCATACCAAGTGTGGTGGTTAGCACTGTTGACCTCCAGGGTTGAGGGTTTGATTCCCATCTCAGTCTGTGTGCATGGAGTTTGCAGGTTCTCCCCATGCATGGTGGTTTTTCTCCATGTGCTCTGGTTTCCTCCCACAGGCCAAAGACATGACTAGGTAGATTTGCGATCCCATAATTTCCTGTAGTGTGAATGCATTCGTGAATGTGGACCAGAGGTCCTACCACAGTTGTAAAAATGGGAATAAACACAACAGTCACCATTGGCTTCCACGGTCCCTTGTTGGACTACAGAGGTTCCTATGATGAGCACGGGCCAGTTTCCATGATTGTAGAAGCAGTTCACAAAAGTAGAAAACTACATTATCCAAGTACATGAAGCAAAGGAGAGACTTGAGGATAAATTAATAATGAAAAGTGTAAATCTTTAGGATGTTCATCCAAAGCAGCAAAAAATGATTCACTAGTACAGAAGCACCTAGCAGAAAAAGCATCATGATGATTGAGGCATTTCCTGAAGGTGAGGGTGGAGTGAGACTACAGTATGTGGAGCATCTGCTTTACAAGTCCCTGTTAATGAATTATTACAATGAAAGTGACATATTAGATGTATTAGAACAAGGACATTAAATATAAATCTTTGATTCAAAACTGCACTACTGTCAGACTTCATGTTATAGAAAATTAATCAGTGCCTTTTGACCAATCACAATGGATTATTCATGGTATAAAAATCTTTAATTATTTAAACAAACTCTCACTTTCCTTTCATAGGGCAGCTTTTCACAATTTAAAGATATAAAAAGTTCTCGAACTCCCTTAAAAATAAACTCCTGAACTAATTCTTGTGTTGAATATGAATATTGTGTTAACATCATTGTAGCTTTTAAAAGTTTGTGAAAAAAGCACTTTCACACTTTGAACCTTTTGTGCTAGTGCCATGAATGATATGGGGTTGGAATCACGTAAAACCGCACTGCCGTGATGATTTTAACTGGCTACTTATAAAAATAATAATAAAAAAAAAAAGCATTGTGAAAGCCTACCTAGTCTATGAAAGAACGTGCATTTGAATAAATGTATGTTAGCTAAATACAGGTTTGAGAAAATGTCAGCTAAGAGGGTTTGTAAAATATCTGTTTGACCATTCAGTGCTTTGCAAGAGGTAAAACTGAGGAGTTTACTCCAGTTATTCTGGTTAGTCAGTAAAAAAGGGTCCTAAAAATTATCATTTGTAATGATTGGTTTGGTTTAAATTTGTTTTATTCTTATTTATCAGTTTTCTAAAATTGCACAGCTATGCCAATCAGCCATAACACTGTGACCACCCAACTAATATTGGGTAGGTGCCTATCTTTTCCACCGAAACAGTGATGACTGGTAGCTGGATCTAGATGGGATATATTCGGTAGCAAGTGAAATTTTTCTCCCTGATGTTGATGTGGTGTAAGCAAAAAAATATGAAAATGTAACGATTTGAGTGACTTACAGTAACAAGCGCTAAATTTTGGTGTCTATATGACAGTCAGAAGTAACTCCGAAACTGCAGCTTATGTGGGATGTTCCTGGTCTGTAGTAGTCAGGACCTACCAAAAGTTCTCCAAAGAAGAAAAACTGGTAAACCAAAAAACAGAGGCATGGGCATCAAGGCATGTGTGTGTCTGTAGATCAAATTGGTGAAATGGTTAATGCTCGTTTTCAGAATCAAAACCTTTTGGTGGCAAAAGGGGGAACCTACTCAATATTTTGCTGGTGGTCATAATGTTATGACTGATTGGTGTATGGATATGCCTGCCCTGCTCCAGATAATTCTACTCAAGAAAAATCTGTCTACCTTCGAGGTACACAAGAGATATTTGCGTAATCTGAATGGGGATCTCAGAAGATTAACAGTGCTTTCCTCATGCAAATAACAACTTAAAGTTCAACTTATGGGGTGTATTTTCGAAACTTAATGTAAAACATGGCTTTTTTTTTTTTAAGGTATAAAAAAAAGAAATGCTACGGGTCAGGATTATGTCCATTACTGACTAGTGAACGATCTCTCCATTCCTTAGCCTTGAACTAAGGCTGTCTGACTCCAACAAGGCAGTGAAAGCAGAGTACATTAGTGAACACTTCCCTTTTCCAATGATGTCAGTAGATATTAAATATCCGAGCAGCATGGATTAGTCAACTAAATGCATAAAGCAAGAACTGGAAGATAAATGACTTTTTTTGGAATGGAGTTTTATAGTGTGTTACTTCAAATGGCAGGTTTTCCACAATGATTAGGGATCCTGAAAATATTTTGGAAGCTTGTGCTAAATATACCACCCCAGAGAGGCTTCTCATAGCCCAGCTAACCAAGTGTGAAATAGCTTTGGCTAAGTATGGAAAGGGAACCATTAATATTGATAAAAAGAGGCAAGCTGTGCTCAAGGTGGAATGGAAGTTCTTTACTAAGAAAGTGATTAATGTCACCTTCAACAAAAAGGAAGAGAAATACATTTGTTCCACTTTTATGGGGGAAAAGCACAAACATGAACAGACATGCGATTTTGCTTTCATGTTAGATACTGAACTATGTGTCCACACATTTGCACTCACTAGTTCATTTTATTCTGAAAGATTTTGGGTGCAATTTAGATGCAATTGTATTTCTAGGCTGCTTGGATTGCAGCGTTAGTTGTGAGCATTTTCCAAGACACATGAATAATATTATACTACATTATTTCCTTATCATCCGTTTCCCTATTTTTATAGACGGAGCACTTTGGTAATCACTACCAGATTTTTTGGTTTTTAAAATGACAGGTCTGTCAAATTTGTGTTTGACCATTAAGCACAGTCCAAGAACCAGAATTTCAAGGTCTCTGGTTCTTCAGGTGGAAAAAAAAAAGAGTGTAAAATGATCGCAAATATTAATTCCGCTAAAGTGTTAGACTGGAAAGGATCCATTGTATGATAGCTGTTGTTTATTCTTAACTAAAAATAGACAGTTTATTTATTCTCCTCTCCCGAATATCTGCAGTGTAATGTAGTTGCAATCATATTTCACAGTTAAAGCCTCTATTGCAGCATTATTTGTCAGCATTTTTAAACACATGGATAACATTGCCACATCGCTTCTTATCGGTCATTTTCCCTTTTTGCTAAGCTCTGGAAATGTGTAATGAACTGGGCTTTAGTATAATCCCACATTTAAGTGACATAATAGCCAGTGGGGCGCAGCAGGCTGAATCTTCTGCCTATGTTTTAGTTCTGCACTTTACCAAAGGGCATGTCTGAAACACATGTTGGCAGTAAAATAAACTCCATCCATCTGAATGTTTACATGGTGTTGGAAAGCCGACTGGAGCGTACATCTGCTGCTCGTTCTGGGGTTAGCAGCTCAAATAAACATCACACTCCATACGGATTTTAAACATTGCACAAATTATTGAGCTTTTGTATCTCTCTGACTCCTTCCATGAGCAAGAAACAAATGTTTGATTTAGAAATAAAAGAGTCACGCAGGTGCTGGAGATTTGGATCTTATGAAACAATTTAACAGAAAAACAAATTTCTGTGAAATGCTTAGTGATTGATTACCTTGGGCTTTTGTTTGTTAAACACACAGCAGCGCATCCAGCTGCTGTATGGGCTCCATGTCTCATCATCAGCCAGATAACCTAATACAGTCAGATCATCAACATGCTAATCTAATATCACTCTCTTCTTTTTCAGTGGTTTGCCTCAGGATTGTATAGTGGACTAGCCCTATGGCAGTTACAGACATCGCCATGCTTCAGGAATTGAAATGGCTTTCAGTCATATACATTGATAACCCACAGCACTAACACCACCACCAGGTGAACTGAGTCACATCGATCAATTATATCCCAGTAAACTGGTGTCAGGAACATGGGCACCCAAGGCTCATCCATACCTGTAGGGACCAAAGGCCACAGAGTCTTTGGCAAAAAAACGTTAATGCTCCCTATGATAGAAAAGTATCAAAACACCCAGTGCATCACAGACTGCTGTATGTGGGGCTTAGTAGGCAAAGAGTTCAAGGTTGTTGATCCATCCTCCAAATTCCCTACATCTCAATCTAACCAAACATCCTTGGAATGTGTCAGACAAACAAGTCCAATCAATGAAATCCGCACCCTGAAACACACAGCACCAAATGGATCCAACACTAACATTCCTATGCTAGACACAGCAGCAAACCGGTGGCACAAGTGAAACCTGCAAAATATTTCGAGTAAAATTTTGCATTTTAATGTCATGGCTGACCAGTGCATAGTACATACCCTAATATAATGGATTTAAAGTTCTCAGGACTAACTACCTGTACTTCTTCTTCAAACCATGGTGGGTGACTGGATGAATAGATGGATGATTTTGTTTATAACATGTTTCCAATCCTGGATTCATGACTGGTGAGCCTGGTTATTCAAATCTTTCTCAAGTTTACATTTAGCATTTACATTTACAGAATTCCCAATATTTGAATTCCCGAACCTATTTGGTGTGAAAGCCATTGAAGTGTAAGTTGCTCCATGACCCATCTGTTGTCAGGACTTTGGTCTTATCTTCATTGATCTTCAAACCGTGTGACTGGGCAATGGCATAAAGGGTGTAGCCTCAGCATCAGTGTCTCAAACATCTAAATATCTTCAGTAGAAATCAAACCAGTCACAATTTTTCTCAGGACTCCACACTTACCCTTGAATACTTTTCTCATGATGGCATAGACTACTGTGATAGGCAACCCCTTGGCAGACTCGAGGTAAACCCTGAGGATAGCTCATTTATTTTGGATCCGTACACGGTTAGTTATGGCATCACACAATGTTCAGAGAAGGTGAATGATATTCCGGGTCATATGTTGAGTTTCCAGTGCCCTCCTGGAAGTGGACACAGTTAAAGATAATGCCCGGATACTTTCTGCATAAAATTCGTCCTTCCATCAATTGGCAAAGGGGGATCATAATGGGACATTGGCCCCCAATGTTTTTGTAGTTTGGTACTGAATGAATGTTTTTAGCTTGTTTCAGATTATTCACCAAGTCCAAACACACATCTAAGATCCACGGCTGTGTTTGGGTCTGGGGGCACAAAGGGGCAGCATATGCCAGTATCAAGTCTGTCATTTGTTTTTCTTCTTTGTCCAAGAAATGAATTTTCCCCCACAATCAGGTTGCCGAATGAGGTGAGGGACAGCAAACATAGTCCGTTGTCGTTGATCTCTCCCTGAAAATATCTGCTCAAAATTTCTTTGCAACCAGATCTCACAGTTCATGACCATTGAAATCTCCAGCCTGTACGATCAGATCAGTTTGCAGAATCAATGCCAGGAGGTCTGACAATCATTGGAAAGCATTATGCTTCTGGCAGCCTGGCTGGCCACTATAAATCTGATGTTGTTTTTCACCACCAGAGTAGAACATCTCTGCGTTATCATCAAATTACCTGTAGGTGATTGGAGATTTGAAGTCCCAGATCTGATTCGCCATAATTCAGATACTGCACTTTGATAACTCCTTGGCAATTTCAATGATGGTTTCTTTTTGGTCAATATGGGGACCAGTTACTTTCACGGTGGCAAAGTGAGTTTCCAATTTTGCTGTGATGAGTTCATTTCTTCAGCCAGTAGTTCACTATCACCCTTGGTGCTCAATGCTGGTGCATCAGCTGTCTGGATGAGATAGCATCAGCATGGACTAGTGGCAGTTTGTAGCTGTTATAATGTATACGCTCATACAGTATAGAGGCAAAAAATGTGTGTACAGTTCCTTTGATGTCGTGTGTACACTCCCAACTGTTTATTGTCCACATACTGTACATGCATTGGTTATTGTTTGCCCTTTTATTAGACAGGTTCCACAATGCAGTACGGCCAACAGGACCAGCACCTCAACTTCTAGCACACATGCTGCAACTCACTTGATTACTGATCACACATCTAGACTCAATATTCACAGTATTTAATGACTATCAGTTGTCACATGCATTGCAAGCAGAAGTTCTGTGTTGGTTATCATCCAGTTCTTTATTCTGTTTTTTTACTCTGTACTGCCTAGGGTTAATGTTGTTTGTATATCTCCTGACCCTTGGCTGGTTCTCATTACTGATATTGATTAACGTGTATCTTTTGTCCACCTTAATTAAACTTGCAACTATGTCTTCATGTCCAACTGTGACAACTGTTTGTTAACACTTTCGTGCATTTGACTCATGGCATTTGTCACAATGTGTTGTAACAAGCTGTCAACTGTCCAGCTGAAATTCTGAAAATGTAATCGATGTCATGCAAAGTACATAGTGCCTATTTTGCCTAAAAGGTAATTCCATCATATGTTATATAATTTATTGGAATGTGAGGGTGGAAGGCACCTGTCCTATTGTTTTCTTTCAGTTTTATTTTAGTACATTTAAACAGACATTGTCACAAAGCAACTCCGTGGAAATATAAATTGAGAATTTGAATTTAAAATGTAAAAAAAACTATACACTTAAATATTGTTTTATTAGCCTGTCCCTAATAAGCAAGCCAGAGGCAACAATGACAAGGAAAAACCTCTTTGGGACAACCTGAGGAAGAAACCCTGAAAAGAATCAAAAGAGAACCCGCCCTCATTTGGGTGATACCACCCAATGACATGACAATAAATACATGACATGACAATAAATAAATCTCACTGATAACTGTGTGCTATACACCTTTCAGGCATAACATTAAAAGGCACAACATTATTGTGCATGTTGCGCAATATTACGCATTATATAGGTTCTCCTTGTGCTACCAGGGCAGCTCTGGTCCCTCAGGGCATGACTCCACAAGACCACTTGGGGGGTGCTGTCCTGTCTGGCACTGGGACATTAGACTGGTAACAGAACTTTTTGGGTGCTGTGGGTTGGGCAGTGGGTCCTCGATGGATCATAGATTTGTTTGTACATCCCATTTCATGGGTGCTTATTTGGATTTAGATCTGGTGAATTTGGAGGCTGCTTATACAACTTTTAACTCTTTGCCTGCTAAGCCCCATAAGTGACAGGCTGTGATGCATTGAATGTTAAATTTTTCTAATCCATCCACTGTTGTAAGAACCCCTGAATGAAATGGACTTTCCTAATACAGTAATACTGTAAATAGGTGTTTGTTTTATATTTTAAAAGATTCCACCTAGCATCGTACAGTACATACTGTATGTACATGTATTATACTTAAGCAGTAAAGATTTTATTTTGAAAGCTCAGAAGCCATAACAATTAGAAAATTATTAAATTAACTTGTATGAACATTGTGTGTATCAAGATGTCCTGAGCATCCCAAGCACTACAAGATCACATCACAGTTCACTTTAAAAACACTCTAAAGACTCTTTTTTTCACTGTGACATTTTGAATCATTTAGAGAACATTTATCAGACAGACCAAACTAAAAGAATTAGATGCAATCAAGAAAAAAATGCAAACAACTGGGTTTGAATGGAATTCACCTGCAACTAGCACTAAGCCTTTAAGCGTGGGTCTGTAGTGTATCCAGAGATGTCTGCTTTTCCTCTCCCAGGTGAAAGAACCTGGTGTGGCTTAAGCTCACACCACAAGTATGGCTGGCATCCCAGCTATTAAACATGCAAGGAAATGTTGCTAAATAATCATTTCAATCTAATTAATTACAATCTTTGTTGTGTAGAATAAGAGAACCCAGTTATGAACGCAGAACTCGCTTTATTTTACTATCTAACCTCCTGCTAAACTGATGCACTTATCCCAGTGTTTCAGTAGTGCTTAGATTCATCAAGATTTTCACAAGTTTGGATCATTAAAGGAGATCTTGGATGGCCAGCGTTTCATGACGTGAAGCAGGCAGTCTGATCATGGCTCCAGCATACTAAGAAAACAATTCTACCTCGATAGTATCCAAGCACTAGTTAAATCCTTGGATAGCAAGGGATTATATAGAGAAATAATGGGCATTTTCATAACTGTGTTCTGTTATTCTGCAATCAAAAGTCCTAGTTTGACTTGAACATCCTCATAATAAATAAGTTTATAATGAAAAAAAAAAGATATGTACATATATTATATTATATTATATTATATTATATTATATTATATTATATTATATTATAGTGGAACCTCGGATTGCGAGTAACGTGGTTTACAAGTGTTCCGCAAACCGAGCAAAGATTTTTAATAATTTTTTATTCGGAAACTGAGCAAGTGTTCGTTTACGAGCGCCGAGTATCATGCTTCACACATGCGACTCTTATTTTGACACCGAGCGTCACTTTCACCAACGGAAACACTTATCTGTCAGGATTTATTTGTACTTTTTTTTAAAGGTAAAGTGCAGATTAATTTGTTTTATTTTCATTTTATAGATTGTATTAATTATTTTTATGTATTTATTTTTGGGGGCTGTGGAATGAATAATTTGAGTTTTCATTATTTCTTATGGGAAATTATGATTTGGTTAAAGAGTGTTTTGGAATACGAGCCCACTTTATTATGCTCGTAATCCAAGGTTCCACTGTATATTATATTATATTATATTATATTATATTATATTATATTATATTATATTATATTATATTATATTATATTATATTATAAAGTATGTACAATATGAATCTATTGACTTTTCTATTGACTTTATAACAACAGTGTATGGAAATATTTTAATATTATAACATTTAAACAATCATTCACAACTAAGAACAATTTATCTTTTAACTCCCAGGTGTATTTTGGAAAGTGGTTGAAAAGTGGAGAAGTAACCCATACTGAGACTCAAACCAGAAAGCCAGTGAAAGACACTCTCCTGACAACCATGCTGCCCTGTATAAAAAATTCATTTGCTTATGGAGTATAGGGTCAAGGGCGGGTCAAAGCCCATCTCAGGGAGCTCAGAGCACGAGGCTGAAAACACCCTGGATGGGGTGCCAAGCCGCTCAGGACAACGGAAACATTTGCAGAAATAATCATCAATTTTGTCACAAAGCAATGTCACAGTCATTAGTAATATTATAGACATTTCTGATCAAGTAAGTAGCAAGTTTATTGCACTATAAATCTTTAGCATATAGGAGAGAGGATAGGTCTGAGGTCTGTCTAGGTATTGTGCACATGATCACCATGGCAATTTATTCGCTTCACTTAAGTGCACACCATGCAGTGTTTCTTAATGAGCTCTCTTTTAACATGAGCATGTAAGGATGGGAGAAAGCTAGAAATGTTGTCTAATTAACCAGTTCTGACATTTCGTCTTATTGTTTATTCATCAACTCAAATGACATTCAATTTCAATAGAGGTTTTAACTTGAAGACTAAATGATTATTTAGATATTAGTTACTTTTTGGCATGGCTGTTGAACAGTTTGATCTTAGTTTTGCTCAGAACCGATGTGAGCATTTGCAGTTAAAGAGCAATGGTTGTGTAGTGAAGCACTACATCAAGTCAAAGTCTCCAGTTGTGAAGTGAAGTTACTTTATGAACCAGGAGGAAATCTCTCTTAAGATCTTTACACAGGATTTCTTTCCTCATTTTGCTGTATTGTTTATTTGTGTTGGTTATAATCAGTATATTTTGCACATATGTCCACTTATCAGACATATAAACGCCAAGGTTTATATTAGAGCCTCTGAGCGGCTCTTGTTTGTGTCCCCGTGCATGAATGGTATTTATCATTATGTGTTTATATATGTGCATGCATGCATGCTTGCATGTGTGTGTGTCTGTGTGTGTGTGTGTGTATTGCCGTTGCTGTTGTCCAGAACGATATTATTGTGTACACCCTGCTGTGTGTGTGAGTGATGAGGCGAGTTTGGAAATGCATTTCTCACAGTGTGAGTGTTCAGCCTCAGCCTGCGCTGTGTGTTAGCGAGCTGTAGCAGTGTGTGGAAAGCCTGCAGGGAGTGAGGCCGATGGCCGATATAAACGTGCACACACACACACACACACACACACACACACACACACACACACACACACACACACACACACACACGCGCCACACACACACACACACACACACACACACACACACACACACACACACACACACACACACACACACACACTTCCTCCTCAGCATTTCAGCACGATTAAATTTATGCTTACGCCCATAAATTTATAAAGGCTAACATTTTCCTCTCACTTTCTGTCTCTTCTGTCTAGAACATTGTTTAATTATGCAAGTAAGGAAAATAATCAATGGCTCTGTAGTGTGGAGTTACTTTTTTCCACTCCAGATTTGATTCCTTTCCAATAACAGCCTGTTCTTGAGTGTTTTATTCTGCTTACAACACAGTATTTTGCAAATGATAATAGTGTTTCATACTTTTTTGCTATCCGTATCTACATTTTCAAAACATTGACGGGTTTTCATGACAATTCAGTCAATCCAGACAATCTGGTCCCTGACCAGAAAAATGGTCAGGGATCAGGATTCCGTTTAATCTGGGCTGATTAAACGGAATCCTGATCCCTGACACTACAGACTCCATTCACAAGCATTAACACTTAACCGGGTAAATACCCACATTTGGTAACAGTTCCAGTGCTTCAGGGAAAAATTATATATGTATAAAAATGTTGTTTAAATAAATGTGCTTTTATCATAATTCAGAAAGTATTCAGACCAGCTTCACTTTTTTTTTTAATTTACTTATGCATTTTTTATCAGAACAAAAACCATGAGGTCAAAGGACCTGCCTGCAGAGAGACAGGATTACTGCAGAGTACAGATCTGAAGACAGCTACAAAAAAACAAAAAAACAAAATAAAAAAAAAAATAATCTCCTGCATTAAAGTTCCCAAGAGCACAGTGGCTTCTATAATTCTCAAATGGAAGAAGCTTGGCACAACCAGGACTCTTCCAAGAGCTGCTCGCCCAGCCAAACTGAGCAATCAGGGGAGAACGTTCTTAGTAAGAGAGGTGCCCAAGAACCCAATGATGTCTCTGACTGAGCTCCAGAAGGACAACCATCACCGCAGCCCTGCCCTTATGGCAGAGTGCCTAGACGGAAGACTCTCTTCAGTGCAAAAGGACTCTCAGACTGTGAGGAACAAGATTCTCTGGTCTGATGAAACCAAGGTTGAACTGTTTCGTCTCAGTTCTAAGGCTAATGTCTTGACCGCTTGTCACCTGCTCAATACCATCTCAACAGTGAAGCATCATGCTGTGGGGGTGTTTTTTTTCAGCAGCAGGGATTAACAATTAACAGCACCACCTATATATTCCTGTGATGGTCTTCATGAGAGCCACATGGGGTTGACTTTCATGTCTTAAAATAACAACTGACTGTTGTTGTTGTTGTTGATGATGATGTTACTTTGTTAATTGCCTGATGCCATATATGATATTTCATAACTTACAAAAAAAAATCCAGTACTGTTCTATGATGGAGAAAATAACAGAGGATACACATACACACATTTATGGAAAAATTACCTTAGACCCTACAGTATTACCAGATTAGGGACTTTATATAAAAATGACCAAAAAGGAAAAATTATGGGGAAGAAGTGTTAAAAAAAAAGAAAGTTTTGGAAATAGTCTTAAAACTTATTTTAATGAGTGCCATATGAAGTAAAAAAAAAAAAAAAAAAAAAATCCAATCTGTTATTGTGGAGTATCCACAATAACAGATTGAAAATTGTGTTTATTGTAGATAAATGCATGAATGAATAAATACATTTTTAACATTCAAGACTCAGCCAAATCATCTTTCTTTTTAACTCCAGCTTTTTATTTTGTCACTTTACCTCCCACCGCATCTTACGGCCGGTCCTTTCTTCCACTTTGTATCTGTGGACCTCGGCTTTCTCTCGCTCCTTTGTTTCATCAGAGTCCTCCTTGCTGCCTGACTCATGGTGCGCATCATCAGTGTACCCGCTGAATGAATTTAATCAGTCCTTCCTTTGATGAATGCCTTGCCGGCCTCCAAAAAGGTTAGGCGTTATTAGTAATCAAGCAGAACTCCGGTAAACAGCAATATCTCAGCCATGGCCTGTAGGAAGCTCTGTGCACAGATTAGAGCACAGTGAGAAGAAAGAAAAGAGGAGAAAAAAAAAAAAAGTCTCTACCGAGAGCTTGATGGAGCTCATCTGTCGCCATGAAAGGAACATGACGCAGTGGATGTTTATTTCATTTGTCAAGCTGCCCACATTATGTGTGCTGTGGCTTCTGTTGCAAGTGAAGTGAAAGGACTGGCACTTTAATTCCCAATGGCAAGTGTAAGCAGGATTTTCATTGTCATGAGTGTGGACACATATTAATATTTATCACTACATCCATTAGAGAAATATTCCTGATCTTAATTACCTTCCTGTTCATTTTGTTACATCCTGATAACAAAGTAACTGCAGACATTTACACTTGTGATTAAATTTGTCAGGTTAGTAAAACTGAAATCAGATTTCTGAATCATACATTATTATGCAAGTCACTCAACGAACACACAAGCAGTGCAAGTGTGCTCATTTTTCATCTTAACACGTTTTTCTATTGTGAGCACTCCTGCATAATTTACCACTTTTTATGCTCTTTAAAGCTCTCAGAAAGACAAACTGGTAATCATGGCAACGTTTTTTTTTTGTCCTCCGATGGTGTCTTAGCGATGTTTATATGTCAGTGAGATCTGGTGCTGCCTTGCCCTTGTATTGACATTTACTGAGCTACAACTCATGAAACATTCAATGAGAAGAGTTAGTTAGGAGTCATGTTTTCTTTCTGTCCACATGAGGCACACAGGGATGTGCACTGTTGGTGCCTGGAGATGACACGAATTCAATAGGTTTAAGGGTGACTGTTGTCGCAGCTGTGCTTTCGCAATATCATATTACTGCCTGAACATTTCAGTCATTCATAAAGGTAGTCAATTAATGATGTTTGGTTTGAATTAAGCTGAAGAGTTATTTAGGAAATCATACATTTAGGCTGTTTTATCAGTGCAGTTCAATTCTGCTAAATGACAGCAAATAGAATGTCACATGTCATGTGGCGATGGTTTATATAGATACATATGCAGGGGTAAGGACATATTTAAGCAATATGACACAAGATGGAATGCTGTCGTGCCAAATATCATCACGGCTTGAATGCAGACCAATATCACAGCCAGGCTGATAGTCAGTGCGGCAGCAGGACCTCGAGCATGATATTGCTTTTATACAAAAGTTCTAAAAACACCATTTATCAACAGATAATGCAGGTTTGTTTATTTATTTATTTATTTATTTATCAGTTGTTTTGCTCCACCAACACCACAGATCCATCATTCCCTCGCAGAGGGACCAGTGTCGGGGGACGTTACTTTTTAGAGTAACTAATTACATTACAAAATTACGGTCTTCAAAAAGTAGCCAGTTACATTACTGCGTTACTTTCTGATAAAAGTAACTAGGTCGAGTACTTTTCCATTGCAGAAAATGAAAACTCCTTTGTGCTTGCTCATGCATCTTCTTTTAGTCAAGACCTTTATAATTATTCTACCATCATCACTCAGCGAAGTTTGGCCCATAATCTGTTAACTACTAATACCCCTGTCTCACTTATGGCCGTAAGTACAGTTCATCATGATTCACCGTTCACAGTTTTGCCGCTGTGAGTAGGTTTCCATCTTTCCGCGCTTTGGGGTTTAACAGCAGGAATAACAGAGGAGGGCGGGTTATTGGGGGCGGGGCTTGTAGCATGACAAGACTGATGGGAATGAAAACAATTCACTGCTAGAATGCAGACATCAATAGCATCATGTTGCCGGCTGCATTCGTGCAGCATTTGGTGCGAGAGGGGAAAACGTGAAACTTAAATTCTGTTGTGGATGCAGAATTAACAATGAAAATGAATAAATTGCTGCAACATCAGAAATCTGTGTGTCATATTACAGTATTTAACCACATTCTTATACTGCACTTGTGTGGATGAGTCAGCTGAAATTGATCAAACCTGAGTGCGCAGTACGTCCATCGACAGAGTCCTCATTCTACAGATATCTACAGTATGAGGAGGGGAATAACAATGCCTGCCATGATTCCCAAAATGAGTCTGGATGATCCTCTAAACTAGCCGAGTGTGATCTGATCGTGATCTGAAAACCATCATTGTGAAAAAATTCCATCACACAGCCCTGATCAGGACGCAATTCACTGTGCCATGGGGCAAGGGCTTTATTGAAATTTTATTTCATTTTTCTACTTATACTTGATACCAAAGTGGTGATTGTCCATTACAGCAAAAAAGAGACTAGATCAGCTGACACGTTTGCTCATTAATTCGTTGAACTACATAAAAAGCAATTACAAGGGACCTCATGGGGATCATAAGAACATTAACACGGCCTCCGTCTCTAATAATGGAATTTTACAATGCTTGTTTTCTAGCCATTCGAATCCTGGCATAAAAAAATACTGACTGTTGCATTTACTCTTGTTACAAATTATGACTACTCACCTTATCTTTTTACAAGTAATAATAATCCCTTACCGACCACTTTTCTAGAATGTTCGAACCTAATCCTGAACTTCTCTAATTTCGCATTTGCAGGTAGTAGTGCAGCTCTCCTGCTTTCAGCTATGACCCTGAAATCAGTGTTTCCATCAGAACTGACCCAGAGAGATAAGCCAAACCCCATTCAGCAATCAGGAACAGCTCACATAAACACTTAGACATGATGACAGGCTATGGTAGCTATTTCCATAATCATCCCCTGTAGAGAACACTCAGCTCATCTTGTAAAACTAGAAAAGACATATTTTCCTATTCACACAGCCTGGTGTTTCACTACGCCATAAAAGATAAAACATTCAAAGTCAGCAACTTAAAAGTTATACTGCTATTTAAGCAGGGAAAGTTTCTCATATGTAGTGTCAGGTTATGCAGCTGTATGCTGTACTAAGATGTTTTTCTATGCTTCACATTCACATTATTACATTTATTTATATTATGTATGTTCAAAGGAGATTATATATATATATATATATATATATATATATATATATATATATATATATATATATATATATATATAAATGAACACAAAAAATTATCAGCCAAACACATTGCAGCAACCTAATACATCTAAGCATGTACTGTAGACATGGTCAACCTGCTGTTCAAACCAAGCATCAAACCAAGCAAAGCACCAGAATGGGGACGAAAGCGGATTGAAGTGACTTTGAATGTGGTCTGCTTGTTGGTGCTGGATGGGCTGGTCTGAGTATTTCTAAAACTGTTGATCTACAGGCATTTTCACTCACGTCCATCTCTAGGGTTTTCTGGGCAAAAAGGACTTGCTGATATCAGAAGGTCAGATGAGAATAACCAGACTGGTTTGAGATGATGGAAAAAAGAAAAAAGAAAAAAACACTTGTTACAACCGAGGTATGCCAAAGAGCATTTCTGAACCCACAACACATTGAAACTTGAAGCAGTTTTAATAAAGTAGCAGAATACCACACTGGGTGCCATTGCTACCAGCTATGAACAGGAAACTAAAGCTACAATTCTCAGAATTGTACAATTCAACCGAAGATTGTAAAAGATTGGCATAAACAACATGAAAGCATGAATCAACAGCTAGTGGTGGTAATGGTTTGGGGGATATTTTCTTGGCACACTTTTGGCCGATCTCCAAGTGCCACAGTCTACCTTGAGCCTTGTTGCTGACCATGTCCATCCTTTTATGACACCAGGATAATCGCCATGTCACAAAGCTTTGGCACTCTATTGGATTGAGGCCAGGTGGCTTTAGAGACTATCTGCATTCAGTGGACTCACTGCCATGCTCAAGAAACCAGTTTAAGATGATTTTAGCTTTGTGACATGGCGATTATCCTGGTGTCATAAAAGGATGGACATGGTCAGCAACAGTGCTCAGGTAGACAATAAATTCACATGATATTCATGTCTAACAAACATTGCATCAACAACTGCATGATGCAGTCATGTTAATATTGACCAAAATCTCTAAGGAATGTTTACAGCAACTTGTTGAATGTATGCAAAATAATATATGTTCCCGGGAACTCCGTCTATTTTATCTCCTAATCCCAGAAAAAAAAAAAATTCTGGCTATCAGATGTGCTGGAAGTAAGACCCGCAGAGAGAAGGAGGAAAGATGACAATTCGATACAGATCTTGTCTCTTCTCTCCGTACTCTCCTGTCTAAATTGTCATCTGATGTGTCTTTTGCTAAGACTGCCTTCTACAAGGCTGGAAAATTCAGCAAAACGTCCTTGCAAGTTTTGGTGAATTGCCTGGTGCTGAGTATGTCTCTGAACATGGACGGGACAAAACATATGGTTGTTGGCTTTGGAAGAACACCACTCTCTGCTGAACATCAATGAAAAATCCATGTAGATCAAGAGCACCAAACTCGTTGATTTCCACAGCAAAAAACAGGCCGGGAATTTGCTGTCTAGGTCCCCTGATTTTATACACCAAATTTGAACTAACAACATGTTTGCTGATCAACAAACTTTTAATTGAAAACTATTTGTTAATGTGTGCAGTATCTGTAGCAGTGGTGGTAGAGGAAGAGCCAACCTGAGCAACACAGAGATAAGAGAGGATGAGTGCATCAGTACTTCAAAGTAAATTAGCTTGTAGAGACTTTAAAATAAATTTTAATTTTCAGACTCACTGTCTCCCATCCTTCACTACCATAACCTGTTATGCCCTGTTGTTGATGGCTAATATGTAAAATGATCAAACTATTTTGTAAAGGTTTTTCTTTCCCCATCTTTTTTTGTGTACATAAATGAATCCACCAATGATTAATTATTTCAATGATCACCTGACCTTGAAAACCCTGTTTAATTATCAGACTTAAAATGTTGCTCTCTCTTCCTGCTTTCTTCGAAATGCCACTTGTTTCTTAAGATTGTAGAATGAATATTTAACAAATCATTTTAATTGCTGAGCTGGCTATCATAGAGTATGTATGCCTTATGTTAACTGTTGAAAAAAAAAAAGATAAATAGAGGAAATTCATAAAATGTACATATTTATATTAATTGAATTTGATGTTTTTAAAAACTTTAGAGAAATTTAGCACAAACTCTCAATGTTTGTGCAATGTGTCTGACTAGTTAAACTTGCAAATGTTTAAACCTGCAATTGAAACCCCAAGGTTAATAAAAACAGGTTGTTCATTTAGTTAGTTCACAGCATACAACATTTAGGCATGGAACAGCACCTGCTCTCTGCTCACTCCAGTCTGATATTTCTGCCTCTTCACCACTGTCCTCATTGTCATCTGCACACTGCTTCGATAAACCCTTTATCCTGGTACACTTTGTTGCATCAGCCAGTAAATCCTTTTTCTGTTTTTGGCACACTTTTTCTGCACCATGAATCCTACTGCAGCTTTTCTTTCTATCCATGTTTCGGGAACACATCCTCAATACTTTCAACAAATGCTACATGCTTTCAGTTGTGATGGCAACGGCCATGTACTATTATGGGTTGCACGAACCCAAGTTCTGTAACTAAGATGACCTATTGTATAACGTTTATGAATTAATATAATCATTGATTGATTGATTGATTGATTGATTTGATTGATTTGATTGATTGGTTGATGAAGGACCAGCTCTCACCAAATTGGCTGACAGGGAAAATTCCCAACTTCCTGATGGCCAGTCATATGGTCATGTACAGTACCTGTTGCACTCAAGGGAGCCATCCGGAATAAACCCACTCGGGAACCCAGGGACATCTGCAACTACTGATCAGTATTACTTCTCTTACTTCTTTCTAAAATCTTTGAGCAGACTGTCTGCAATCAACTGTCTAGCTAGTGACAACTAACATCACAGACAAGACCGCCCCTCCCCCAGAGTTCACAGGTGTATTCAGTGGCTGTGTCAGCTTTGTTTTTTGGTCTTCCTCCTCACGCATTTAAGATAAAATTTAAACGTTAAATATAAGTTCTGTATACACACTTTCACTCACCTATGACTGATTTTGGTCACTGTATGTAACATTTATTACTGTTACCGTGTTAACGTTACACTCAAACTTTCAGCCTGGTCTGTGCTATAGCATGCTAGTTTATCTGACAATGGCTGCTAGTTAGCCAAACCAAAGATCCCCACCTGTGTATGAAAGAAAGTGCAAAAATGTCTCAGGTTTTTAGCTTTCTTTATAGAATGCTTGCAGGGTGTATAAAGATGGTGAAGTGATGAATGAAAGCTAAACTGTTAACTGTAGTGCCAACATGACGCTAGCATTTAGCTAGGTTGCCAGCGTTAGCAACCACATATAAAAAGCTGAAGTGTTACAAAACACTAATCTTCTTACAAATATGCATACTAGCCAACCCTCTCGATTTTTCCATAAACGTTTACTTTTTTAAATTTCTTTCTTTCTAAGGTTGGAACATCCTACATCCTGATGTTGGGAGATGATGACCAGCACTGCTCTCAGGCATTAGTGCTTCTGAGTAATTTATAGTAATGATGTCGCTGTTGAACTTATTTTGTATTATCTGATCTTGTGCTTTTGAAAAATAAATATAAATAATTTTTCTATGATTTGTACATGTAATTGGGTGTTGTTTATTGCATATACTGTATGTATGGTTTGCAAAACTTAGAGGTGTTTTTGTAATAGACCAGTATAGCAAAGTAATTTAACTATTTAAACTGTTTTACCCATAGACATGTAAAACATAAAAATAATAATAACTTATTTGTGAAGTAGAATTAACCCAGCATTATAGTTAAATATGTCCTACAGTAGCATTTGGATTTAATATTTTACCCATCTTGCTGGGTTAAAAACAACCCAGTATTATTATTATTATTATTATTATTATTATTATTATTATTGGTTTGAAAGATGTGCTTACCCACTGCTCTCAGTTTCTGTCAAGGTAAGGTAAGGTCATAATAATAATAATAATAATAATAATAATAATAATAATAATAATAATAATAATAATGTGAGTTCATTTGGTGAAAAGAAAATACATCCAGTGTATGTATTATTTGACAACATTTGACATGTACATTAATATTTATTAACATTGTCACAAAAAATTCTTATACAAAAAGTTCGAAAAGCAAAAGGTTACAAGAAAATGTAACATCAAACACATTACAAATATATAAAGTTGGTTATGATAATTAGAAGGTGATTAAAAATGCTGCTCATTCCCCAAGTCTCCACATACTGTATTTAAATATTGCTCACAGGTACACATTATCCTCCTTCAGGTTTGGCAGGTCTGATTTTGTAGCAACACCATGTACTAAGAAAAAAGGAAGTGGTGCTACAGAAGTAAATATCACGTGATATAGTTGAACATCTTTCAAAAGTCTCACAACTATGTGTAACTGACACCTAAATAAAAAACTCAGGAACAGTGAAAACCAGGAAATATCACACCATCATCTCACCACCCCTGTGGATAGCAGAGCTCTTTTGGATAATTGGATTAGTAAGTGCTTCAGATTGTTTAAAAGAAGCCTTGAGTACATAAAGTACCTAATTGGGTAAAATTATAGCCTTGTTTCTCTACTTGCAAAAGAATTGGACACCAACCGTGCCTTGGGTGATTGACTATAATTTAACTAAGTGGGAAATTTTGTGTAACATTGATCCCCCCCCCCAATCCTTTTGTAAAATGAGAAAGAAGACTGGCTGCACTGAAGGCTGAACAGTCTTGAGGTACCGAGTTCCACAGTAGCATCTGGATTTAACTGAGTTCAGCTACAATTAAAGAGGCACTGTATTTTGGTAAGCACCACTCCTAGAGGCGGGGTGGCATGAAAAATGCATGGTATGGCTACAACTTGACATTGTTGTAGCAGAAGAGCGAGATTCATGGATTTTTTTTTTTTTTTTTGTTGCAAAATGTGATTTGAATTCAATAAATGTGTTACTGTGTAGCATCCTTAAAATGTGACCAAACATACAAATATGAAAAAAAATAAAAAAAGTAAAATCCATTAGATTCTGAGCAACAAAATTTAAATCACCTAAATTCAAAGAAAAAATAAAATGCAGTGGTAGTATGGTGGCTTAGTTCTTAGCACTGTCACCTTGCATCTCCAGGGTTGAGGGATTGATTCCTGCCTCAGGGTCTGTATGCATGCTTGGTGTGTTTCCTCCCTCGGTCCAAAGACATGCAAATAATAGGCTTATTGGCATCCACAAATTGCCTGAAGGGTGTGAGTATTTGTATGTGTATGTGTGCCCTGTGATGGATCAACAGTTTGTCCAGGGTGTACCATGCCTAGTGCCCTAATCTCCTGGAATAGTCTCCAAGCCCCCTGCGACCCTGTGCAGGATGAAGCAGTATAGATGATGAGTGAGTGAAATAAATGCAGTCTTACTTTGGAATTTATTTTCTTTTTAAGTCAGATATATCTAAAATTTAAACATTCTATTTCAGATTATTGTTTTATTGGTCTGAGATTGACAGATTAAAATTCATATTATAAAGGTTCAGTACATTATTTTCCCCACCACAATACTGTATATACACATACCTAAAGGATTATTAACAACACCTGTTCAATTTCTCATTAATGCAATTATCTAATCAACCAATCACATGGCAGTTGCTTCAATGCATTTAGGGGTGTGGTCCTGGTCAAGACAATCTCCTGAACTCCAAACTGAATGTCAGAATTTTTGAGCGTGGCATGGTTGTTGGTGCCAGACGGGCCGGTCTGAGTATTTCACAATCTGCACAGTTACTGGGATTTTCACGCACAACCATTTCTAGGGTTTACAAAGACTGGTGTGAAAAGGGAAAAACATAGAGTACGTGGCAGTCCTGTGGGTGAAAATGCCTTGTTGATGCTAGAGGTCAGAGGAGAATGTGCCGACTGATTCAAGCTGATAGAAGAGCAACTTTGACTGAAATAACCACTCGTTACAATCGAGGTATGCAGCAAAGCATTTGTGAAGCCACAACACGCACAACCTTGAGGCGGATGGGCTACAACAGCAGAAGACCCCACCAGGTTCCACTACAAATAGGAAAAAGAGGCTACAATTTGCACAGGCTCACCAAAATTGCACAGTTGAAGACTGGACACTGAAGACATTCAGATGGTAGAGTCAGAATTTGGCGTAAACAGAATGAGAACATGGATCCATCATGCCTTGTTACCACTGTGCAGGCTGCTGGTGGTGATGTAATGGTGTGGGGCATCTTTTCTTGGCACACTTTAGGCCCCTTAGTGCTAATTGGGCATCGTTTAAATGCCACAGCCTACCTGAGCATTGTTTCTGACCATGTCCATCCCTTTATGACCACCATGTACCATCCTTTGATGGCTACTTCCAGCAGGATAATGCACCATGTCACAAAGCTCGAATCATTTCAAATTGGTTTCTTGAACATGACAATGAGTTCACTGTACTAAAAAGGCCCCGACAGTCACCAGATCTCAACCCAATGGAGCATCTTTGGGATGTGGTGGAACTGGAGCTTCGTGCCCTGGATGTGCATCCCACAAATCTCCATCAACTGCAAGATGCTCTCCTATCAATATGGGCGAAAATTTCTAAAGAATGCTTTCAGCACCTTGTTGAATCAATGCCACGTAGAATTAAGGCAGTTCTGAAGGCGAAAGGGGGTCAAACACCGTATTAGTGTGGAGTTCCTAATAATCCTTTAGGTGATTGTACCTCAACCTTAAAAATTTGTCACTTGCTATTCTTTTAATATGAAAATACTAAGTAATGAAGTGTACTAAGAATTTTCCACTCTCTCTATATATTGATATTGAATAATGTGAATTTTCATTTAAGGTCCTATATTATTATTATTATTATTATTATTTTTAAACAAGTTAACACAGATCTCACAGCTCTCAAACTCAAATTATTTCACTACCCCCACAAACACACTGTTGTGTGGCTATGTACTGTAAATCACCTACTGCTGAGCCGCACCCTGTCAGACAACAGCAGAGCTGAGCAACAAGCCAGGGGAGGGGCTAATCTTATATGAGGTCACATTAGCATTAGGTCACATTGTATTAGCACTGGCTAATACAAAAATGGAAAAAGACAAAAAGCAAGGAATTATACCCACACACTGGAGACCCATCTGAATATTTAACTTGTCTAAAAAGTAAATGTTGCATAGTAGGTTCCTTTTAAGTTTTATTTATTTATTTATTTATTTATTTATTTTTACATGAATAGATCTACTGTACCAAATTTGATTAATGATTTTTATAAATTCTGTCAGCGTGACCATTAGATGTGCTGGGAGATGTTTTTTATTCTCCATATAAGAGATGAAAGTTTTATTCCCTCTGCTTCACTCTGACCATCAGGTTCCTTATTTAAATAAACCTAAAGTATGGATTGATTAATTTTGTGTTTGCTGATATTTTAAACACCAGATCAACAGCATTTATATCCACGCCATGAACTGGACATGAAGCACATCCAAACAGTTCATTATCAAAGCCTGACCTCAAACTGACACATCTGTTCACTTTATGTATTGGACATAAAACATAAATGATGACCTGTGCATCATTCTCAGCGCAGGAAAATGGTGTGGACACAGACTCACAGCGAGACCATGACGTGAAAAAAAAAAAAAAAAAACTATTGATTAATAACATCTCTCTTCACTGCTTTACCTTCTCAGTATGTGACCGTACCTTCCAGACTTCCATATAATGGACCACATGGAAAAAGTTGGTATTTAGAGAAATTGGTTACATAACAGACTATGTACAAGTAGCCATAATGTTTATTTTGGATAATATACAATCATATTTAAAAGTTAGTGCCTCCTCTTTTAACTCTGTTTTTGTGTAAAAACAAACAAACAAAACAAACAAAAAAATCTGATCATAGTGGGTACAAATAACAACATATAAATTTTAGTTTTTTTTCAGTGTGCCATTATTTATTTAACAAAAATTAAGCCAAAAGGAAAAAATAAAAAACCGTGGGTAATAAAAAAATACTTCCCATGATTTAATAGTTTGGATATCCACTTATAGCAGCAATAACTTAAAGAAACTGTTTTCTTTATGACTTTATGTCTCTCACATCTTTGTGAAGGAATTTTGACCCATTCTTCTCTACAACATTGCTTAACGTCTTTGAGGTTTTTTGGCGTTCACTCCTGCACAGCTCTGTTAAGATCCTGCCACAGCATTTCCGTTGGGCTGACGTCTGGACTTTGAATAGGCCATTTTAAAACCTTGATTCTTTTTCAGCCATTCTGATGTAGATTTACTGGTATGTTTCTACTCATCATCATGTTAAATGACCCAATTTTGACCAAACTTTACTTGTCGAACAGATGGCTTCACATTTGCCTTTAAAATAGTGTGGTCTACAGAGAGGTTTATGGTGAATTTCATGTCTGCAAAATGCCCAGATCCTGTGGCTGCAAAACAAGCCCAAATCATCCCCTCTTCACTGCATGCTTGTCCGTGGGGAAGAGGTATTTCTGCTTAAATGCTGTTTGGTTTTGGTCAGACATGTTGCTGGAAATTAAGGCCCAACTCATTTGGTCTCATTTGAACCTCACTTGTGTATCTGTGTTTTTTTTTATTAGACAGAAGAGGCTTTCTCCTGGCCACCTCTTAGACCTTAACATTCAACATGCTCAGTAAGGCCGGTAGGGTCTGAGATGTAGCTCTTGGGATTTTTGTATTTCTCTGAGCCCTTTCTCTGGTCTTACCTTGGGGTAAATGTGCTGAGACATCCACTCATGGAAAGATTGGCAACTGTCTTGAATGCTTTCCACTTCTGAATAACCTTTCTCACTGTAAAACATTGAACTGTTTGTAAATGGAATAACAGTTGCTTCGCTAACACTATTACTTGTCTTTCCCTCTTGGAATTGCTGCTTTGATAAAAGGTCTGCACACCTTCTGATGATCAATTAACAAGGGTTGAATGATTAGCAGCACCTGACTACAACTTGCCCTCTTAAATCCTGTGAAAGCAGTATGGGGGTATTTACTATTGCCCATGCGACTTTTGTTTTTGGCATTATTTTTGTCAAATGAATAATTTTACAGTGAAAAAAAGTTATATGTTGTTGTTCATCTGAGGTTATACTTAATACTCGAGCCCACTATAATTAGTTGATTTTTACTGTTTTACACAAAAGAGGGTATACTAACTTTTGAACATGCCTGTAGATCGAAAGTTGTTCAATTTTAAGTATAATTTTACATTCTTGGCACGAGTCTCCTGTGTCTAGCTGCTGTAATGGAAGAGATATTTTTATACCTTCATAAGTAGTTCATCATATGATGCATTCTTCATAATTAAAAAATAAACTGGCCAGCCAAAAAAACACCACCTGGATTCAACTAAGCAAATAGTAATTAGATAATTACTGCATTGATTAATATGTTTCAACTGGCAACAAGTTATACAACCCTAATCGATGCACTGAGTCACTTCTCATTTCTGTCAGAAGACGTATCCTGTGGTCGTGGCAAAGATAATAATCTGTTTCAGAACTGTTGAATTATTGTCCTGCCTCAAGCAAAGAAAACAACCAAGGAGATTGCTGAAGCTGCTATTTAAAAATTCTTAAGTGGGTTAAGAACTGAAAACACATTATTAAAATCTGGAAGGATAGTGAAGAAATGTGGTCAGAAAACATCCTGAATGAGTGTGATGGGAGAACACTTGAAGGGTGCATCACTTCATCTGTCCCATCCTACATCGGGAACAGCTGTGTAGCCTTAAGAAAATTACTTATCATTAAGGCTAATCGGAAAATGTGCAAGGGAGCATAAAGAATGGACTATGTAGCATAAGGAAAAGGTCATGTAGTCTGATGAGTCCAGATTTACCCTGTTGTAGAGTGATGGGATAGATGAGGTGATGCGTCCTTTATGCCTAGTGCCAACCGTACAGTACAAGCCTGTGTGTGCAGTGTTATGATCTGGTGTTGCTTCTGTTGGTCAAGTCTAGGTTTATCAACATTATGTGCTAAAAAAAATTAGGTCAGCTGATGACCTGAATGTACTGAATGCACAGGTTTCTCCATCAATAGATTTTTCTTCCCTTATGGCACAGGCATATTTAAAGATGATAATGCCAGGATTCATCAGGCTTAAATTTTGAAAGAGCGGTTTAGGGAGCGTGAGACATCATTTTCGCTCATGCATTGGTGACCACATGTGCAGAAGGTGGTTTTACACAGAGGTCCAATTCTCCCATCATCAATATAGGAATGCATTAATACATTAATGTGAATCTGGATGTAAATAAATGTTGTGACATTGCATAAGGATATTGAAACAATGTCACAGCTGTATTTTTATTTATTTATTAATTTTTTGGGCTTGGCTTGGCAGTGGATATTATAATAGTAAACAATGTGTGGTTGGAAGAATAAAACACTTCGGAAAGTACTGTGATAGAAAAATAATTACACCACGTTATCAATTATTATGTTTTAGCAAAGCTTACTACAAACAAAAGAAGTTCACGAAACAAAGTACTGTATAATTAGACATGTTAGAAGTACATCAGAATGAAACTGAGTGTACTCGAAAGAAATGCAGGTCAATTTCAGTCAGTTAATTAGGCTTAGTGAGCATGCTTGACTTCTTGTTAAATATTTTGTAAGTGAAAAAAGAAATGTTAGATTTGTGTAATGGAATTGCTCTGTAACTTGACATTAATGACATGATTCTCACTGTGCAGTATAAATAAATTTCACTTGATTTAGTGGGAATTTATTATTTTTTTTCAGTGTTGTACAGCAGAAAAGTGTTTTAGCCTGGCCTCTCTCCACTGCTGATAAGAGCATTCAAAGGTCCTATGAATTTACACACTCAGCGTTCTCGTGTCTCAATGGACCTTCATGTTGTGCCATGCTGTGATATGCAGAGAATTTTGTGGATTGTATAATCTTAATTCTGCGTCCAACTAAAGGTTACAACTCAGGGTATGAAGAAAAAAAAAGATTTTTTTTTTTTTTTTTGCAGCAACAGAAGTCAAAAGTGATGTTATTCGAAATGTACTGAGCAGTTTTTTAGTAACACACAGAATTTTTTGAGTCTTATTACCTTTACAGTATGTAAAGATTGACAACAAGAACTTGGTGGCATTTTAAAAACAATTAAATGTTATTATGAGTTATTATGAATGGTTAACATATAATGCTGTTTAATTAGTATGAAATGTAAGCACTTCAAAGTTGCTGTCATATAAAAGGAATAAACCACATCAGGATGTGCCAGGATTGCCATGGTTACAGTAACTCCAGCCTTGTTTTTGGTTATTTTCCCAGAACCCTACAACCCCAGTTGTCTACTTCCTTAGACATATAAGTAGAGATTGAAAAACTTTGTAACTTCATCTTTACTTTTGTACATTTTTTAAAGATCTTTTATGAAGATAAACATTTTGAACACATCCCCATGGACAAATCGATTCCCACCACAAATATCATGTGACTTATGTGGATATTAATATAACCTGATTCATAGTGTATCTCGCACTCTCGTGGGCAGTTAACAGTGTTTTTTTTTTTGTTTGTTTTTTTCATTCAATCTATTTATGTTTGCCTTTATTTCAGAGAGTCAACTAAAAGGAGAAATCTGGAGGAGGAAGATAAATTGTGGCTTTTTGTTTATATAATGCACTAATCTTTGTAACTGAGTGTGCGGCACATGAGTGGGTTTTATTTCACTTTCAGAGGAAGAAGTACCAAAAAGTGTAGACAACTTACTAGGATTACTGTAGTTCTGAAGAGCCGATTCTTTTAAGGTTGATTTACGGAGCTGCTCGGAAAGAAAAACAGAAATGCTAAATGTCCTTTTTTATTTATTTATTTATTTGTTTGTTTGTTTGTTTACTGGTCATTCAAACTGACATTTATTTTTACAATTCTCTTCATTAAAATTGTATTTTGCTCTGCACTAAATAAGCATGGGAGAATATTTTGGTCCACGTCAACAAACTGCATATCCCAGTGGTTATTAAAGGCTCTTTTGAAAGATACAAAAAATATACAGTATTCACCTTTTTTTTTTTTTTTTTTTTGTAGATGTTTTTGGCTTGTATGCCTCTTTTAGATTCTGATTAGAAAATAGATAAATGAATAAATAATCAAGTACAGGGTGGGCCATTTATATGGATACACCTTAATAAAATGGGAATGGTTGGTGATATTAACGTCCTGTTTTTGTGGCACATTAGTATATGTGAGGGGGCAAACTTTTCAAGATGGGTGGTGACCATGGTGGCTATTTGGAAGTCGGCCATCTTGGATCCAACTTTTGTTTTTCCAATAGGAAGAGGGTCATGTGACACGTCAAACGTATTGGGAATTTCACAAGAAAAACAATGGTGTGCTTGGTTTTAACGTAACCTTATTCTTTCATGAGTTATTTACAAGTTTCTGACCACTTATAAAATGTGCTCAATGTGCTGCCCATTGTGATGGATTGTCAATGCAACCCTCTTCTCCCACTCTTCACACACTGATAGCAACACCGCAGGAGAAATGCCAGCACAGGCTTCCAGTATCCGTAGTTTCAGGTGCTGCACATCTCGTATCTTCACACCATAGACAATTGCCTTCAGATGACCCCAAAGATAAAAGTCTAAGGGGGTCAGATCGGGAGACCTCAATGAACTGTAGCTCCCCAATGCCAGCAGCACTCATGCAGCCCCAGATCATGACACTCCCACCACCATGTTTGACGGTAGGCAAGACACACTTGTCTTTGTCCTCCTCACCCGATTGACGCCACACACGCTTGACACCATCTGAACAGGACATGGTTCCAGTAATCCTGGTCCTTAGTTTGCACATCTGCAGCAAATTGTTTGCGTGCTTTCTTGTGCATCATCTTTAGAAGAGGCTTCCTTCTAGGACGACAACCATGCGGAGCAATTTGCTGCAGTGTGCGGCGTACGGTCTGAGCACTGACATGCTGACCTCCCATCCCTTCAATCTCTGCAGCAATGCTGGACGCCAAAACTCATACGTCTGTTTTCCAAAGCCAATCTTTGGATCTGACGCTGAGAACGTGCACTCAGCTTCTTTGGCCGACCATGGCGAGGCCTGTTCTGAGAAGAACGTGTCCTCTTAAAGCGCTGGATGGTCTTGGCCACTGTCTTGCAGCACAGGTGCAGAGTGTTGACTATCTTCTTATATCCTCGGCCATCTTTATGTGCAGCAGCAATTCGTTTTTTCAGGTCCTCTGAGAGTTGTTTGCCATGAGGTGCCATGTTGAACTTTCAGTGGCCAGGTTGAGCGAGTGGAAGAGCTTTTATACCAAATTTAACTCACCTGCTATCTGGTGACACCTGAGACAGTGTAGCACTAATGAGTCACATGACAAAGGGGAAGGAAAATGACTAATTGTGCTCAATTTTCACTTAGGGGTGCACTCACTTTTGTTGCCAGGGGTTCAGCTATTATTGGCTGTATTTTTAGTTATTTTGAGGGGACAATAAATTTACACTGCTATACAAACTTTACACTGACGACTTTTCATCGTGTCAAAGAATCATTTATGCAGTGTTGTCCTATGAAAAGATACGACTAAATATTTTCAGAGATGTCAAGGGTGTACTCACTTTTGTGACATACTGTGTATATATATATATATATATATATATATATATACTCCTTTTATTAATCTTCTGCTTCAGTTCTCCCAGCATTTCATACCAGTTGGAAAGTTTTCTCACTGTGCCATGATGAACAGACATCCTGGCCTTCTGTGTCAAAACATTTCTTTCATCATCCCGTGGGATGCACCAGACTAACACGTCCATTCCACAGACACCCCATGTCTCACCCCATAGCACCCAAAGGATCTGCTGCCAACTGTGCGACACCACAGCATATCCCCAGAAGACTTACAGTATGGAGTTATGACTTGAAGGGCCAGAGCTGCCCAGGTGACACCTACACAATGCTGGGCATAATGCTCTCGGTTTTTAATGTTATTATGTGGCTATAGATACTATGGATGCAATTTTGCTACATTTGCTACATTATATTGTACTGTAATCTGTTCAACATTGTGTGTATGTCCTAGGTTGTAGGCAGGGTGTGGCTCATCCATGCAGTGTTTCATTTGCATAGGAAGGGTGCAAGGGAGTAAAATAAAGATAAAAAGACTTTGAGGCATTGTTTGAAGTCCGCTGAGTATTAACAGACGCACACTGGGAGACGTCTGAGACCCATGAAGGAAAAAGTTTTTGTATAAGATTCAACTGATTTCTGAGAAAAACTGGGAGATCAATTGCATTATTTAACACATATACTAAAGGGTTAATTTCATGCTTTCCTTTATTCGTTGTTGTAAAAGAATAATGGCTACTTCTGTTTTATGATCTTTATTTGCTTTTTATGCTTTTTCTACCTAGTGCCATAAATGAAAAAGTGCAGATGCAACACCATTTGGGATTTTGTCACAGAAAATCTATGACTCATAAAACTATCACCGATGTTTTGTATCAAGTTGACTTTCTCTAATAAAATTTGCAACTGAACCTCCATGAATCCTCAGTAATTATTAAAGTATTGGCACCCCGGCTGTGTTAGCTACTGGGTAAGCATGCTGAGTTTTGCTTGGCTGTACAGTATATGCTACCAATAAAATAAACTTGCTGTAACTTATATTTATTGTTTACGCAAGCATACTTTTAACATCATATGAGATATGTGGAGTCTCCGTTCATATTATGACCTTTTTTTCATATCCCTAGTCACCACTAGTAACCCTCTGAGAAAAGTCTCCTCCTATGACAGTTAGGGTTACATGATGTGAAACAGACATAGACACAGGGTAAAGATTCTAACCTTAAGTTTAATACTGAATGGCTAATTTCAAAAGCACTAAGTACTGTAAAGAACTCAAATTTCAACTTGTTTACACTGAGGTAGTTAAATAATGGTTTGGAAGACATAAATATGGCACGAAATATAAAGTAAATCTTTCATCAGGGCTGTTTCTGAGCCTTTGGAACATTAGCTGTCATCATATTTACCTGCTAAACATTAGAATGGGAAAATGTGATCTCAGCATAGTTGTAATTTGTGGGTTGTAACCCTCGCAATAATCAAAACTGTCTAGTACAGGCCCCACATAATCCTATAATAATAATAATAATAATAATAATAATAATAATAATAATAATTTGCATTAATCCTTCCCCTGTGTGAGATTTGGTTGCGTCCAACCCACCATCTGCATCTTCTCAAGCAGGTGCGAGCAACTGCAAGCGCATACACAATGTCGCATGTCTTTGGACAACCCCTAGATGAGTCGAGATCTCAACCCCCACAATGTTAAATCCAAAGTTACGGATCTCAGAGACTCTTTATCTGTGGCATGGTTATGGGTTTAAATCTGCTGTTTTTTTTGTTGTTGTTGTTTTTTCATTGAACTGATTTTTGCATTATGATTTTGTGTGATATGGATATGAGTTTGCACAGAGTGAGTGTCTAAAATAAAATAAAATAAAATAAAGACATATGGTTCTGCAGGTTGAACATTCTAGTTCATGAGAGAGGTCCGAGGGGAATAAGTTGAGTGGATCAAACTGACAGGAACTCAAATTAGCACCTCATACAACTGTGGTTGTATCCCAGGACGCACAACACATTAATTGAGCTGGGGAGAAAAGTACCCACAGCATCACCCTCACACAGACTCATTTCCATCCACTGTGGGTTAAAAGAAAGTATCCTTTAAAAATAAATAAAATCACCACTGTGAGTTTTTGATTGATTCATGGTGGAGTAAAATTCCATCTCTCCCTTAGCAAGCTTGATGATCATTTTTCTTTCATATCTCTCTGAAGGACAAAATTAATGATTTCTGATTTGCTATGCATTTCTCTCCTCTCTTCAGCGCTAGACTGAGGCTTTGAGGCTTATAAAAAAAAAAGTATTTTGCATACTTTGTAAGTAAAGGAAATAAGGGAATGAGCTGCGGAATGAGATGTGAAAACAAAAGGCTACAGCAGTAAATAGCAGGTGAGTAATTAGGTCGCTCTGCTGCGATGCTTCTTCATTGTTACGGAAAATAAATGGCAAGGGTATGAGCCAGATATCCTGGAAATAAATCGTAATTTGGCTTCTGGAAGAAAGTCCAGAGTGCTCGAGTTTATAATAACCTTCTTTACCGCATAGAAAGTGTCCAATTATCTCTGACCTTTCCATGTCTGGCTTTGACCTGCATGATTTTCAAATTCACACGGGAGCAAAAACAAGTAAACAAAAGCACCCCTGAGCCGACTGTATTCCAGTAAATATTGGTATGCAACATCTCAGACTAAACAAATATTACTAATGCTCCTTAAACCTTAATGTATCTCTAAAAATACATTTATTCCTAGTGTGATAAGGTACAGAATCTAATGCTCTCTCTCTCTCTCTCTCTCTCTCTCTCTCTCTCGCTCTCTCTCACTACACATGGCACTCCTAAGTTGCCAGCGATCTTGACCCCTTCTGCCCTCCACACCTGTTTGACACATCCCAGTGTTCTTCTGTCTCGTTGCTGAGGATGGCCCCGGGACGTATGTGGTGACTGAGGACGGATTCACTCGATAACCATGAAGATAACTTTGGACTCGGCTGATGCAGGCAGTTTTTTATGGTGTCCTGTGACTGCAGTCATTCAATAGTTTAGGACTAAAATTCCCATGAACAGTTTTGCATCCGAGTCTCCAACAACAAAAATGGACTTTACATTAACGAAAACACCTCTCCTGCTATACTGAACTTTCAGCCCCATACTGTACCACCCAGTATGATCCCTGCTATATCTGTCCATTATCACCCAAATGAGGATGGGTTTTCCTGTCTGGTTGCTATTAACGTTTTTTCTTATTCTTATCTCAGGGCGTTTTCCCTTGCCACCATCCTCGCTGGCTTGCCCATCAATCCATTATTCATTATCTGATAAGTATAATGTATACATAATATATATATATATATATATATATATATATATTGTTATACTGTTATACTGTTATACCAATAAAATTGAATTGAAAATGTTCTCCCCGTGCTCGGTGGGTTTCCTCCGGGTCTTCTGATTCCATCTCACAGTCCAAAAGACATACAGATTAGGTTAATTGGCATTTCCAAAATAATTTGTAGTGTACGTATGTGTATGTATATGTCTATGTGAGTGTGTGTGTGTGTGTGTGTGTGTGTGTGTGTGTGTGTGTGTGTGTGTGTGTGTGTGTGTGTGTGTGTGTGTGTGTGTGTGTGTGTGTGTGTGCCTTGCTATGGACTGTTACCCAAGTTCCCTGGGATAAGCTCCATCACCCCCCATTACTCTGTACAGGAAAAGCGTGGTGTTGAAGATGAATTTAAAAAGTATTGGATGAAATTTAATTGAATGTTAATATTTATTTTAACATACTTTGGGATATTTTAACTTTAGATTGATTTAATTATAATTTTTTTCAATCTTGCTAAAGCCTAATTTGAACATATAGGACTATGCAAAACCAGGGGTCCTGAAGGACTTTTTTATTTCTCTTTTTCAGTCCAGTCCCAGTACCTGAGCAGTCTTAGAGAAATGTTTTTTTTTTTTGTTTGTTAAGCCACACATTACATTAATGAACGGAGGTGGCTGAATGTACTACTAAGCTCACTGCTGCTACATACTGTACAAAACTCTGACTACACAGACCCCACAGACAGCGACGGCGGTTTGGGACGAGACCCGGTCGGACTTCTACAAAGCGCAACCAGTAATGACGTTTTGTCTGGGCTTCTCATTGGCGCCCTGTTGATTAAAGAGGCTCCTATCAGCGCTTAACAGGGTGGTTTTATGTGGACAATTTTATGTGGAGATTTTAAACCCTAGTTCGTGTGGACAGAATTAGTTTTAAAAACGAAGAAGAAAAAATATCTGTTTTTAAACGTGTGGACATGGCCTTAGGACAATCAGTAAAGTCCTAAATATTAACCCTTTAACATCCTCACACACACAAAAAAGGATTGTTTTTCCTATTCCATTCCTATCAACAACAATAGGAAAGCTTATTAAAAAAATTTAACAGATCATCGTAAAAAATCTTATTCTAAGTTGTTGAAATTGATGAATTAATTCATGGGAAAAGCAATATACATATAAAACATATATACATATATACATATACATACATATATACAAGTAAAACAAACAAACAAATTTTTTTTATATAATTTTTTTTTATTATTTTTTTTTTTAATATATGGTGGCGCAACTAACCAAATGTATTTTAACATTGTATCCTCTTTCGTTCTTTTGGTATGTCATGAAATAATTAAAAGGCATACTTTATAAAGACATCTAATGGATATTTTTAGCATAGCATGCTTCAACCAAGTGGTAGAGATGCTTCAATCGGTTCATCACATTTTTCAATAAGACATATTGACTCAAAATGTATTCTCCCAAACGGAGCAGTAAAGAGTTAAGGTAAACCATTTTCCTTTTGGCAAATTGAATTCATCTTAGTAGTCAAACTCTGTTATGCAGCAAATAAAACACCCACTGCTGTGCTGTTATAGAAATGATGTAATAAAGCTGAGGTTTTCCCCCTAGTGCTCAGATACAATTGGGCATGGAGTTGGCAACTCGACCCTGTAAATAACCGCCACAGAAAGAGCAGATGTATATCCATTGCCTGATGTGCCAGACATCACGTAGACGAAATCATCCATCCATTCATACTGCAAAGCTGCTGTTATAAAATAAATTAAACATTGCAGTCTGACCAATCAGCATTGAGAATTTAACAGCTTTGTGGTAGAAACTGTAATAGATAAAACAATTGCATCAGAGCCTTTTGTACATGCACAAATCTCAATACAGAAGTCAGGATCCTGATATATTTATATTTTATTAATTTACTCTTGTATGTCACAGAACAATTGTCTGCTGGTGTAAGAAATTTGATGTGAGATTTAAGAACCACGAGCTCGAGGCGCTGGGACTGGGTGCATGAAGGAGGATATGAAAGAGAATAGAAGCTGAGAAAGGAATGAATGATTTTTAAATTTTTATTTATTTATTTATTTATTTATTTATTTATTTATTTATTTATTTATTTATTTATTTTTATTTTATTTTATTTTATTTGCAAGTGCACTTGTCAAGGCCGCTCTATTTTACACTGCAGACTTCCTCAGGTCTGTGATCCGACCTTGTCTTCAGGCTACTTCACCATGAACACAATATTATTCCTATAAAAGACCTAAAAATATTTGAAAATTTTATGATATTTCATGAATAGTAGTATTAATCTGGCTGGTTCTGCATCTTCCCTGAGGTCTACCAGATAACAGACCCCTGCTATGCACTGTAAAGGTGTATATAATAATAATAATAATAATAATAATAATAATCCCAGGTCTGTAATAATAAAAAAATGTTACAAAACATTCTGTTAAGATAGACAGATCTGTTAAAAGTGTCCTGTTTTTGTAGTTGGTGACTACATTTACAGTAGGATTTTGAAGAAACAATGCATATCAAAGTCTGACAAATCATAAAATTTGAGAATGTGGAAAATTCCAGCTAAACTTTGAGGTTAGCTAAATTGCAATAAAATAAAATAAACAAATAAAAAAGTTCAAGCTTCAATGTTAAAGCATGTTTAAAACAAAAGCATTACAACTCCTTTAACTAAAATGATTAATTATCATGAAATAATTATGAGGTGTAATAAGCCATTAGTAAAATGAATAGGCCAAGTAAGAAATAAAACAACTTCAGAATGTGCTGTTATGGGGTAAATATGCTAATACCATATAATAGTTTATAGAATATGTTCATGTAACATCACATCCTGAAGAGGTTTAAACCTTTTGTTTATTAATTGAACAAATGATGCCATAGTTGATATCCTTTTATGGTTATGTTAAATTTGCCATTATGGTTACAATATTGTGGAACGTTCATAAACATAATTTTTTTTTTCCTCAACAGAAAATAAACGTTCACATACTTCCAGGAACAACAATCACATATCTCCTTTTTTAAACTTGAAACCTAGATTTAAGATTTTATCTGTTTAGTATTCTTGGATTATGTAGAACAGCCACCATAAAGGTCCTTGTGAACAAGTTGTTACTATAGAAACAAGATATTCAATCAAGTGCTGTAATATAAACCTGTAATTTACAGCCAGAACTATTATCTCTTATTGTTTTAGAAAATGAATCAGCACCTCCTCTTCAGTCAGAATGACACAAGAATTCCACACTGTTGTGGTTGTCATGCGTTTTTGTCATGCCCTTTCTTCCTGTTACTTTTTTCTAATGAAGAACCGTCTATGAAAGTTTCATGCACATCCCATAGTTGCTGTAATTGTATGCATGGTCTTGGTGTAACTACGTTATTCTGAATAATGCAAGCACAATACCGTTCATCTTCCTTAATTGAGGATCTCAATTACAGAAAGTTTATCAAAGCCTGCACAATAGCAATCCGTTAGCACTGAGAAACAACAAGTTTATCATTGGCGTATGGTTCCTTGACGGCAGTGAAAACCGGGTAAATTGCATTGTCTCGTCATGTCATCATGATAGCTTTTGCGCTTTTGTGTTCAGACTCTCTCTCTTTCTCTCTTTCTCTCTTTGTTGTCCCATTTCCTTGCTGAGATTAATTGCCCTCACGGTGCTGCCTGACACCAGCATTCATGAGCAAGAGGAGTGGCGAGAACAGAATGTCAGTTTGTCAGATACCTGCATCTCTCTCATGCACCCACAAACACACATGCACAAGCACACAAGCACACAAGCACAAACACACCCACACAATTTCTTTCATTTTCTCCTTGACACTTTTTCCCCCCTCTAGGTGTGTACAATAGACACTAACCAATTACAAAACTGACACCTGCCTGTGCAAATGTTCACACACTGTCTGACCTGCCTGTTTTATTATTGCACTTCATTTTCTTTCTTTGCTTCTTAGCTCCTGCATCTAAAGATGTGAAGACAGCAGAATCGATGACAAACACATGAGAGGTTTAAGAGTCAAACGCGATAAGTGCCATTTTCAGATTTTTACTAAATTTGGACACTCGTATAATCTTATTTTCAAAGTTTTAAAGTGCAGCATTTTGAGCAAAGCCACTAAATTCTGTTGGATTCAATGCAAAATCGCAATTAAACCATGAGTTTGATATACTGTTTTTTAAAACTTAACCAACATATTATTGATACTACAATGCATTCGAATTTGTCCACAATTGCAGGCTGATTCACTTGGACAAAACTGCTAGAGGTGGAGCTCTATTAAAAAAAAAATATATATATATATATATATATATATACATCCTTTTTTTAATTCTTAAAAAATTCACTTTACTTCAAATTCACTTCAATTTCAACTTATCCAAACAATTTTGTTAAAAATGTGACTCAAAGAAAACATGCACAAAATATTTTCTGCCAATGTGCAATACATAAAAAAGAAAATAATAATTATTTTTTTTATTTTATCTTTCTTTTTCAGCTTTTTTTTTTTTTTTTGTCACTGTAAAATACAATTACGTTTATGGAGCAGGTGTATCCTAAACCCAAAATTCTCTGTTATATCTTTAATGAATTATATTCAAATGACCTCTATGGCGATGGGCTGAATTATTCCCATTTTAAATATTTGTACAAGATGGTATATAAATAATATTTAAGCCTAGTTTTGTAACATGCCAACAGATGGCAGCAAAGTCACATGGAGCACCGACCTTCATAAGTCAGTGTGCCAAAAGACATGCCCTGTGTACTGTATACTGCGAGCTGTGCAACTGGTGCTAATCTGACCATGTGATTTACCACGTCTGCTATTTCATCATGGACAGCTAGTTAGAAGTAGAGTAAGAGCGAATGTGAAATTCTGTGTGAAACTGAGAAACTCTGCCACAGAGATGATTGATATGATGTGGCAAGTTTACGGCGATGCTGCAACGAGTCGTTCGAGGAGTTTTGAGTGGCACATGCTTGAGGAGCAGAAGAACATTACTACTAGAAGACAACAAGATATCAACAAGCTCAACCACCAAAAATGTCGCAACCAACTTGTGCATGATGATCGTTAGAGAATTTCCCCACTTACCTTTCTCGCTAGATAATAATAAAGTATTAATAAGTAAGTAATAAAGTACTTTCTTGCAAACGGAGCTAATCTCAAAACCTTTTGATATCATCTTGTGTCTTTTTTTGTTGTTGGATGCTAAACTACCTTGCAGAGGTAAGAAATGCAAACATTTAATAATATTCGGTGGGTAAATGTTTGATTAACAAATTATGCAAAAGGATTAGTACAATGTGTTACAGAATAAGACTTAGAAAAAAAAGTGGCTGATATGAACATTTCAAAAGACGTCCGTTTTTTTTTAGGGGAACTGCACACCTGGAGAGCCTGGCTGTGATGCTTGGTGTAACACAAGAGGCCCTAATTTACACCTGGTTTAGAAGGAAGACAAAATGTTGTGCAAATTACTTGCTGCTAATTACCTAACGTTTAGTACCTCACATGGAATATATAATCATCCATACGTCAAAATGTTTCCTATGTGCACTGACGTTCTCTTTGTGTGATATCTTCCAAGACAAACAAAGAAACAAACACACACACACACACACACACACACACACACACACACACACACACACACACACACACACACACACACACACTGAACTTCCTTAAATTCAACATTCTTTAGCGATTTTGGTCCATATTGGCTTGACGGTGTCACACTGTTGCTGCAGATCTACCGGCTGCACATCCATGATGAGACTCTCATATTCCACCACATCCCGAAGGTGCTCTGTTGGATCTGGTGACTGTGCAGGCCATTTGACTACAGTGACCTCATTGTCATGTTCCAGAAGCAGTTTGAGATGATTTTAGCTTTGTGACCTGGCATGTTAAAATATATTAATACGTATATTAATAACACAAAGAGACGGACATGGTCAGCAACCATACTGTACTTAGAGAACTGGACATCTTTTCTTTCTCAGACCATTATCTGTAAATTCCAAAAAAGTGGTTGTGTGTGAAAATCACATTAGGTCAACAGTTTTGGAAATACTCAGTACTGGCACCAATACTGGCACCAAAACCCATGCAACATTCAAAGGTTCTAAAATCACATTTCATGCCCATTCTTATGCTCAGATTGAGCTTGACCATGTCTACATGCCTACATGCGTTAAGTTGCTGTAGTGTGATTTAATTGTACCCAATAAAAAAAAAAAAAAAATATATATATATATATATATATATATATATATATATATATATATGCACACTGATGTTGACTGTATTTATATATTGCATGAGTTTTATAAACCTTCTTCCGTTGAATTACGTGAATAAGCAAAGACAGAATTTAAAATGGCGGCTCTGTGGCATAGTGATCCAAAGACATGCAGATTAGGCTAACTGGCGCTCCAAAATTGCCTGTAGTGTGAAACGGAATTGACGATGAGTGAGTGAGAATTTAGAATTTCTTGAGTGAAATTGTCTGAGAGGTTCTTCCCATATGTGACGCATATTGTTGTGCAATACCGACCCACCCATACTTTTTGTACTATACTGTATATCATACAGTATATTGTATACACAGTCATATATCACGCCTTTATTTTCATAAGTGATGCATATGATAGCTGTTTGCACACACATGCATATAGTATAGTCCTTGTATCTTGTGTATTTCCTGCGTATTGTATATTGTCTGTAGAATATTGTGTGCATTTATATCGAAACCTCATAAGAGAGAGTCACCCACAGTCAGAACCAAATACCTTGCGTGTGTGTGTCAACATAGTTTGCCAATAAATCTGATTTTGATTTTGACCTTCAAACCTCAAAAGCAGGGATAGGATGTAGACTGACCAGGGAAAGGGCATGTTATTGCTCTTTGCTGTCAAATGTAATAAAAGCAATAGTTTAAAAATTCGAAATGAAATAGGTCGATACTATGATACAGAATATGGCTGAAAAGATGGAAAAAGGATTGAAATACACATAACAGGTGCATAGTTTATCATATTTATCACTGATTTTATATAGAAATATGAATTCAGTCTCATCTTTCAGTAGTTTATAAAACAGCATTGATCCAGTGTGTGTGTGTGTGTGTGTGTGTGAGAGACAATTACTCCATGTTCAGCTTAATGAAGCAGCCCAATATTAAATCAGTCAAGAAACGGTAATGCGTGCACATGATGTAGGATATTTATTCACACTTTTAATTGCCGATTTTGAGCCAAATGAATAGGATAATGCTAATGTTTTTTTTTTTTTTTGTTAATTCATTCTCCTGTAAAGAAACAGCACCAACTGTTTCTGAAGGATAATCTGACCATGCACTGATCTACAACACTCAGAGCTCACATTAAGCGTTCATAATTTTATGCATAAAAAAATATATAAGCAGCATCTCTCATTAGGATGCATCGTCTAAGATGTCTTCTGTGTGAAAAAGCACCACAATGTGGACTTCAAAGTGACAATAATACTAATTAATGAATAATGCCGTGTTTACTGTTGGCATAGAATGAAATTCCATTCCAACTCCACATAACATCATTCAAGCCAATATCACACAAGAACACATGTTTATATTTTAGGGCAGAA
Source organism: Clarias macrocephalus (assembly GCA_011419295.1). Lineage (NCBI taxonomy): Eukaryota > Metazoa > Chordata > Actinopteri > Siluriformes > Clariidae > Clarias > Clarias macrocephalus. The sequence goes on from JAAGKR010001681.1 coordinate 59,473, forward strand.
TCTCTCTGAAAATGACTGAGTACTGTTTAAAATAATGACATCTGGAGTTTATTTGTACCAGCGGTATTAAATCCTCACTCCATGCACGTTATGCCTCGCTTGTGTCTGTGGCACTCTGGTGTCCGCCGCTCAGTCCACGCCTGCTTGATTGCTTCCTGGAGATCATGTAGAGAAGATGGTTTCTTGACTGCTACAGCCTTCTTCACCATTCTCCAACAGCTTTCTAATGAGTTTAAATCTGGAGATGACCCAGACTATGTCTATCTGAGGCTGAATACTGTTGTCACAGGCTATAGCTCATCAGTGACATCACCTGTTTGGCCATCACCGTATATAGAATCTCTCTGGGTTCGAACGTCTCCCGGGTTTAATGATGATGTTACTGTGGTGTTAACTTCGAAGCTCTAATGACAACACATTAATATCCAAAGAGCAAAGCACTGCTGGGTGTACAACTGAACTTTAAATGAACTCGCCAACTGTGTCATTTTTCTCTTCAGATCTGACCTTTCCTCGGGCGTAATTAAGAGAAAGATCACAAAAGAGTCAAGTAGATTAAGGATTCATGTCTCATGGCTTACATTAGAAAAAAAGAAGAAAAAAAAAAACTCTGAATGGGCTTCTTCATGGGGTAATAACAGACTTCTTAAACAATCCCGATCAAATATAATGTCTGTTGCATTTCTACTCAAATAGTGTTCATAATATAATGATTACAGATGTCTAACAGAAAAGTAGGAGCGGAATGAAAAAGAAAATACATCCATACAGTGTATATATTAGATCAAAAACAAGCTCATCACACAGGGGTTATTATGAGATTGGTGACATTTAGAAAATACATCCATGTGCCTGCATCTCGACATTTACATTTAGGCATTTGGCAGACGCTTCTTATCCAGAGAGACTTACATTTTTATATTATCTCATTATACTATACATCTGAGCGGTTGAAGGCTTGCTCACGGGTGCAACAGGGACAACTTGGTGGTTGTGGGATTTGAACCTGAGACCTTCCAAAACGTAGTCCAAATCCTTAAGCACTGAGCTACTCCTGACCGCGTGATCCTGAGGCTGTATTATACTTTTTAAAAATTCTTTTACACTTCTATTCTGTTACACCTGAGAACAAAAGAAATGTTGCTCTATCAACAAAAATGTGTATTGTAACAGAAATATGAAACATTTTATTGATCACTTTGTTTGCCTTGTTACATTGCCTTGGAAAAGAGGTACAAGGCAATGTAACTTGTCTAGCCGACATTTATTGGTGTTAAAAGTAAAGAAAACATTCTGATTGTGCATTTTGTCTCTACACTATCATGCCCCATTTAATCAGAGAGGAGAGGGCCATCGGAATGCCTCAACTTGGTGCAACACAAAAGACATTTTGGAGTTGTTACAGTAGGAACACCGTTATGAAACAGATTCAGAATAACTGGTTCCGTTGCTCTCGGTTTAGAGTGACAACATCAAGGCAAGACAGGCTAATTCGACGGCATCGTTTGAGAAATCGTACAGAAAATGCTCACGCTACTGCTGCTAGCATTCCGAGGTTTGGCACCATAAGTCATCAGACTATTGAATGATGTTTGGCTGCACCTGGACTTGCTGGATGTTCAAGGAGGCCGTATCGTGCACTGTAAAAAAAAAAAAAAACGGTGCGTAAATCCGTAAATTTTACGGTAAAAAACTGGCAGCTGTGGTTGCCAGAATTTTAGCGTAAAAAATACGGTAGCAATGTTTTTGGTTCTACGGGATCGCACTCATTATGCTGCATATTTTACAGATTTTAATGGTTCTTTTTTTCAAGCCTGACCAGGAATCAAACCCAGCCCCTGGTGGTGCAAGGCAACAGTGCTAACCACCACACTACCATGCTTGTTAGGCAGCTGTTGTCGTTGTTGGACTTCCTCGGTTTCCCCACGTCCCCTCACACGACTTGCACTCCAACAACGACAACACCTATGTAGCAAGCGTCATAGTATAGTGGTTAGCACTGTCGCCTTGCACCACCAGGGTCTGGGTTTGATTCCCGGCCAGGCTTGGAAAAAAGAACAATTAAAATCTGTAAAATATGCAGCATAATGAGTGCGATCCCGTAGAACCACAAACATTGCTACTGTATTTTTTACGCTAAAATTCTGGTAACCACAGCTGCCAGTTTTTTACCGTAAAATTTACCGTGTTTTTTTTTACAATGTGGGCTGATGTTGACTCGACATTATTGTCATCCACGTCTGGATTTTGAATTCCTGTTGCTGATGGACACAGATTTTTGTACGAAATTTACCTTTCTCATTTTTTTTTGGACAGAAATGGAAGGTTTCTTTTGTCCGTAAGTATAAACATTGTTTAATGGTCGATTTTTTCGAGTTCTTTTTCTCTCACTGAATAATGATAATGTTTAGACACCATTTGTAAGCCTGTCATTCTCTGTTATCCAGGATGATCTCATCACTTCACCGGAGTGTTTTCCTCAAATTCAACCTGCGCTCTGATAAACCACTGAGCCTGTGTTTATATCAGTAAATCACTAAAGCTTTCCATTCCTGCGACTACTACTGCTACTACTTTCCTTACTGGCGCACGGCTAGGATTGTAAGGACGTTGTCTCTTTCTGTCACTGCACAACATACAAACGTTTTAATGTGTACATGATAAATGGTGTCAATTTGAAATGAGCAAATACCAGTATAGTGGCTTGCATACAGTATGTATCCACCTGCCATGACCTTTCCCATATTTTGCAGTGTTCAAATCTGGAATCCTATTTGGAATTAAAAATTACATACGCAAATAATTCAAACTAAAATCTGTGAGTATTCACACACATTGCTGTGAAAACCCTTAAATTCCTTGAGTACTGCACTGAAAGCTTACAATGTCATGCGATCTCAACAAGTCTAGAACAAATGATCAGTTGGAAGGCTATTGAACCTGGTTCTTGACAGATTAGCCGGCTGTGTTTGAGCAGAAGAACCACCAAACTGTGCTGGACACCGACCGGCCCTCCAGGACTGAAGTTGAAGATCCCTGGGGCAGAAGGCAGCAACCACCCTGGACGGGGTGCCAGTGCGTTGCCGGGCACAAGCATGCACACACAGCCACACACACTCACACACTATGGGAAATTTGGAAATACCAATTGATCTAAACTAATCTGCATGTCTTTGGACTGTGAGAGGAAACCCAAGAAACACAGGGAGAGCATGTAAATGTCACCCATACAGACACAAAAGAGGTGTGAAGCCCTTGGAAGGGTGAGACCACAGTGCTAACCACTAGACCACCAGCCCACCCCATCATTTACTATATGTATTAAGTCATCCATCTTCACTTAGCATTATGATTCTCAGGGAAATGGCAGATTCTTTGTTGCTCCTGGCAATCCTGTGAGTACTGCAAGGGTATGTCCTCGCTGGGACACCATACACAATCAAACACTCCTTCACACAGAGGGGCAAATTAGCATTGCCGGCCTACGTACTTGCATGTATTTGTGAAGTATGTGGTAACTAAAGTACCCACCAGAACCCTACATGGGCACAGGGTAAACATGAAAGTGATAGAAACTCAAGTTTTACGGTCAATCCAGAGACCCTGGAGCTGGAAAAGTTAACAGCTTCAAATCATATTTTCATCTCTGAGATGTACTGGGTAAACTGTTAACTATTTAATTCAATTCCTTTTTTTTTTGTTATTATTATTTATCTATTTATTTATTTATTTATTTTCTTATTATTATTATTATTTATTTATTCATTTATTTATTTTTGTATAGCACTTTTAACAAATGGTCTCTGTTGCAAATCAGTTTTACATAATTATAATTTTAAAATTAAGGAAATTAATAAAAAAATATATAAATTATAACTTATTATTATCAGTTTATCCACAATGAGCAAGCTGAGGTTGGGAGAAAAAAAAAAACTCCCTGAGATGACAATAGGAGGAATTCTTGACATAAAACATGGAACACATCCTCATTTAGGTGATATTAAGACCATAGCGTGGCCATAAATCCGTCCCTGCTACAGTATATATGTGTGCTTGAGGGTGAATGTTCAGTATAACAGGAAAGGTGTTTATAATGAGGTTAATAAAAAGTTCACTTTCGTTGTTGGAGACCCAGATACAGAGCTGTGTGTGGCAAGTTCAGTCATGAACTATGGAGCGACTGTAGTCACAAGACATCACAGAACAGCTGTCTGAGTCCAAGGCGATCTTCAGAGTCAACTGTGCAACTGTGCTCAGTCACCACACACATCCCAAGCAGATCTATGAGGCCGTGTTAAACAGAGAGCTAGAGGTGTCCCTGTGACGAGGACTCCAAAGACACACAGGGCACCAGGTTCTATCTATCAATCTATCAATCTATCTATCTATCTATATATATATATATATATACAGTACAGACCAAAAGTTTGGACACCTTCTCATTCAAAAAGTCTGAATTTGTATTATGGCAAGAAAAAAGCCATAATACAAAAGAAAAACGAGTGGCATCATTACTTTAAGAAATGACGGTCAGTCAGTTGGAAAAATTGGGAAAACATTGAAAGTGTCCCCAAGTGCAGTCACAAAAACCATCAAGCGCTACAAAGAAACCGGCTCACATGCGGACCGGCCCAGGAAAGGAAGACCGAGAGTCGCCTCTGCTGCGGAGGATAAGTTCATCCGAGTCACCAGCCTCAGAAATCGCAGGTTAACAGCAGCTCAGATCAGAGAGCAGGTCAATGCCACACAGAGTTCTAGCAGCAGACACGTCTCTAGAACAACTGTTAAGAGGAGACTGTGTGAATCAGGCCTTCATGGTAGAAGATCTGCTAGGAAACCACTGCTAAGGACAGGCGACAAGCAGAAGAGACACGTTCGGGCTAAAGAACACAAGAAAGAACACAAGAAAGAAAACTCTCTGAATGAGACTTTTGGTCTGTACTGTATATATATACTATCTTGCTTGTTATCCATCATCACTAGAACCACCATTAAGAACAAAAAAACAAAAAAAACAAGATGTATGAAACCTACAGAGTATATCCAGCAAATATGCTTCCTCGGTCTGTTTTCTCAATGCTAACCTAAGCAAGTAATAACTCCATTCGCTGAGATGTGTTCCATCTCGTACACTCCAACACTCTGCTAAAAGCTCAGTCGAAGCTCCCCCGGCTCCTACACCACTCTCTCCTGCAGCCTTGAGACGCCATCTCTCCGGCTGATGAAAGAGCCAGGGAACCGAGCAACCACTCCTCCTCATGGATCACCATTATGATTAAACGATGCCTGCAAATTATGACCTAGTTTATTTCCAATGTAAAAGCATTAATTGAATTAGATCTACAAAGATCGGTCTTCAGCTGCAGTTTATCCAGGCACAGCTCTTGTGTCTGTGCTGTGGTTCGTAGCTCTCCGCTGACCCACTGTGGCAAAGGATGGAATTGAAATTACTCGCGGTACAGAAGTACTTCATGAATTATATTATCACGTGTTAAAAGATTTCACAAGTTTACACTCTGTGGGTGTTAAATTAAAGGGTTGTATTTGTTCTGCGTCTTTGACATACATAATTAATTGCTTTGTTGTGGAGAACCGCTGCACGTTCACTTGCATTTATTGTGCAGCATTTACAATTCGATTGTAAAGGTCACAATTAATCAGATTCTTTGAGTGGGAAAGAAGTGTGATGACTGGCATTTGTGTAAAATGTAGTTACGAAGAGGAGTGTTAGATAATAACGGTAGATAATAAAGGTAGAGAGAGAGATGGTGAGAAAGAGATGATTTGTTATTTAAAGTCTCTCTTCCCTAAAAGGTTGATTTCAGATGATGCAACACAAGTATGCTGGATCTTAAAGATTAATCAGACCATTTAAGCCGAACAATGGTGTAATGTTTAGCACTGTGGCCTTGCACCTCCTAGGCAGGGTGTTCAATTCCCTCTCCGGGTCTGTGTTTGTGAAGCACGATAGGCTCCAGGCTTCCGCGACCCTGTACAGGATAAGCAGCATAGAAAATGTACGAATGAATGAATGAATAATCAGAACATATTCAACAGAAAGTGAATGGCCTTGCAGGTATAAATATACAAAAGATTTCAATTTGTCAAGTTCCATAATGGATATGGTTAGCACTACATCTTAAATAAAATTAAAAAAAATTAAAATTATTGATAACAACATCACATCGTGTGAACACATTAGTTGCAGAAATGTTTTCATGAATAAAAAATCTGTATGCAAGCAACCTTGTGAAGAAAACCAGCAGATGTTTCAGAATCTTGCAGCAAGCCTGTTATACTGATGCGCTGTTAAATTCTCAAATCTGATTGGACAGAAGGTGCTCTGATAGGGATGTGGTTTCAAATGAATGGTTAGTAGTGATGTTCTAATACCTGCTTTAATCAGTTATGATGGGTTGTTACATTATAAGGACAAATGTGATGATTTCCGTAAGAAGATTTACCATTTAGTACGGAGTCTCCAGTGGTAGTGCAAGTGGTAGCAGTAAGGTATCCATAACAAGAAAGCCTTTGGTTCAGACGCCTTTGTGCTTACGTTTTTTTTTTTTTTCTGTAATATGACAGGTTGTTTGTTTGTTTGTTTGTTTGTTTGTTTGTTTGTTTGTTTGTTCATCTTTTGAAGAAGAAAAGACATGGTTGTTCTAGGGTAATTCACTCTGGTTGGTTAAGTTTCTAGAACTGCATGCGTTTTATTCTTTGCTTTTACAAATTTCATATGTCTTGATAAATAAATGAAGGAGTAATTATCTTGGTATACAACTAATTGACATTTACACAAGACTTCAAGCACAGTACAGTGATGAGGCTCTTAGCCGCTGGAGGCCAGTGAATTCCTGGCTGAGGTGGCTCGAAGCCTGCTGCTGTCAAAACCATGAACTTCTGATCCCTAAAAATCGATGAATAACTGTTGCTATCTTGTGAAAGAGATAAATCTATCTGTGTGAACTGTACACACAATCGTTCACTAACACCACTTGCACATTGCAGGAATTTATTGCCACATCCCCCCGGCAAAGTCCTGACCTGACTCCAAGCCATTCCCGCATGTTTGGGCCATTTAAAGGAGCTCCTGGGTTTGACGTGAACATTTGATAAATTATTTAGATTATAGAATGCACTGAAATTAATTTAATATTCTTTTTTTTTTCTTGACTTTTCATGCCTGCTGGTTTCCTAGCGGTAAAGTCTTTTAGCATTGATTTTTTTTTTGTCACTTCCTATAAAATGCAAAAAATCCAAATAAAAAGAAAGAAAGAAAGAAAGAAAGAAATATTAGCCTGCATGTTTTAAATGAAAGTAAGTGAAATATAAATATAGGGTATTGAGTGGGATGATCGCTCTCTATATAATGGAGTGACTCTGCCAGGATCTAATGCAACGTTTAAGCTGTAAGTTTATCACACAGTACAGGTGAGATAGAGATCAGAACTGTATTATATTCTTTACATTTTATATACAAAACATCAATCATTTAATTTGGATTTTTGGATTTGGTTTTGGATTTGATCCAAATCAGTGTAAACCAGTAGCCATTTCTTTCTTTCTTTTTTTTTTTTTTTACTTCTTTTTTCTTTTAAATATGTATTGACAGTTTGTTTCTGCATTCGTGCCTTAACCCTTTAAACAAGCCCTTTGAGTGAAGTCACTACCTTTTTACTATCAACCATATTAAACTGCATAATAGTTTCTTAATAATTGATTCAATATAGGATTTTATATCAATCTTCAGTCGCTCAATCTTTAAACTATCCCACATCGCCATCTAGTGGATGTAGCCCCTGAGTGCACGTGTTTAGAGAGATTCAACAAAACTGAGGTCTGAAAGCTAAAGATGTAGTCTTTAACACGAAAAACAAATATGTACATAAATCTGCATAGAAAATGCCAGGGTCGAGGGTTTGATTCCTACCTTGCGCTCTGTGTGCTGGAGGTTGCATCTTCTCCCCATGCTTGATGGGTTTCCTCTGGGTAAATTTGAATTTTCCAAATTGCCCGTATGGTGTGTGCCCTGCCTCGTGCCTCAAGTCGATTGGGAGAGACCTTCAGTAAAGTAATAATAATAATAATAATAATAATAATAATAATAGTGTAACAATAATTTAATTATTTAAATTTAATCATAATTCTGTTGTTGTTATTATTATTATTATTATTATTATTATTATTATTATTATTATTATTATTATTATTATGTTCACATGTGGATGTGCATATGTACTGTAAAATGACTCACTATGTGGTTCCTTGTATAATTAATTAAAACATCCAAACAAATGACTTTAATCAATTTATGACTTGTCCTTTGTCAGTGAAGAACATTATTTCCCTGTAATAAATACACTCAAGCTGCAGTGAAAACCACTTTTGAGATAAGCAGCATGTCAGCGTGCAGGAATACCTGCAAGCGCTTTCTTCACAAGGCTGAGCTAATTACAGCGCATGATGCGGAAACTAATGTGGAAACAGTAACTAACGTGAACAGTGATCTAATCAGGCCAGTCAGCTTGCGACACTAAGCACAACAGCTTTCACACAAGATGTGGAATATGCGCACATCCACAGTTAGGTTGAAACGGGATGTAGTGCAGCAAACTGAACCATTGAAGTAATCGACAGGAAATCACTCTGTGCTGTAATGTGAGGGTACTTTTATCATCCGCCTATTTCATCACACATCTGGCGATTGATTATTTTCCTATAACAACACACACCTGAGTGGTTTATCCCTTAATTAATGATTACTATAAATACATTCATGGGTAATTAAATTAAATAGGGGGGATGGTGTGTTTTCAGGGAATGTGAATTACAGAATTAAGCTGGTGGCGGCTTTTCTTTTTTCTTTCAACCAACAACATACATGATTTGAGTTGTTCTTTTTCTCCCTTCCGGTTACCATAGTCATGGTTTACGCATTACAGGCGTAGCTACAGTAACACACAAACAAATCGTAGGCCCTCAGAGTAAAGTGTGTGTGTACGTGTGTGTGTGTGTCAGTGCGTGCGTACGCGCGTGTGCGTGTGTGTGTATGTGTGTGTGTGTGTGTGTGTGTGCGCGTGTGTGTGTGCGCGCGTGTGTGGGTGTGTGTGTGTGTGTGTGTGTGTGTGTGTGTGTGTGTGTGTGTGTGTGTGTGTGTGTGTGTGTGTGTATGTGTGTGTGTGTGGTTAATAAGCAGCTGTGTGTGCCAGGAACAGTTTTCCTCCCAGCCCCAAATTGCTTTTATTGGTTTAATTTTATGAACAAAAATAACAAGAAGCTCCATTTACTTGTCTGTCACTGAGACTACCTCATTGTGTGTGTGTGTGTGTGTGTGTGTGTGTGTGTGTGTGTGTGTGTGTGTGTGTGTGTGTGTGTGTGTGTGTGTGTGTTATTAAAACGAAGTAAATCTCAAAAGCTGCATGAGAAGAAATTAAATGTGTGATGTGGCCATTTTAATGAAATTCCAAATGTGTGCAGATGCCTGCAGTAGAATGAACAATACACTGAAACATGACACTTTGTAGATATGCATAATGTGTCTATTGTGAAGAGAATTGGCATGTCTCGAGTCAATGCACTGTTTCTCAGGCGCAAAAAGAGCTTTCTCTTTGAACAACACGCAAATGAAGACTGTGATTAAAGAGTTTCGTCCGACATCTGACTGAGACTATGATAAGGTTAAAAAAAGCAAAGTGTAACCTGAACTTCTGCAGCTGTGGAACACATGACTGGGGACTTAAACTAAGGTCTTAACTTGGTCACCACTTTGTTGATTATTTTCCAACATGAGCATATCTTGAATTATTTTATTCATGAAATCAAAGATTTTTCCACATTCATTCATTTGTTTATTTATACCTAAAGAATGACATCATACTTTTCAACCTCTCTAGTTATGTGAAACAAGTTAGTTCCTGTTCTCACTATGCTCTGTTTCTTTCACAATTGCGGTTTGTTCCTGAGAAACTGAACACATATCCTGAAGACAGAAAACTTGGTCAGTGACACTGGAGACTCCTTCCACGAGCTGAGACGTGTCGCTCTATGAGTTTTTATCTTGGCCAAGTCGTGAATTAATCGAGGCGTTTTAACTTGTTGAATGTGACGGAGTGCCTTGGCCCATTTTCTTTTACTGAGAAGATGATTGATTTTATTTATTTAACACAACCGGTTAGAAAGCTACCATTTCAACAATCACACACTTTGTGCACACTGCTTGTGGCGAGTCCACCACACAGAGCCATTTGTAACATGTTACCATAGAAACAATCTGGAATTCATAAAGTTCTGTCGAATCCACTGACATTTTTAGAAATTATGTGTATAAGTAATCATAAAAAATAAATAAATTAATTAAAAAACACAAAATTTATTCTTATTGAATATTATTCACTTTCTTACTGGTTATTCGTCTCTTTCATTTTGTTAACAGTCAACATTTTCATTTGATTAAAAGACTAAAAACATGGCATTGATTATCCATGTCTGGAAAACGATTCCGTCCGAGACAAAGTGCCATTGAAGCAGAGCGAACGCACACACACGGTCTCTGTTATATTTCATTCGGCGTGTGGTTTATCTGGCCTTGTGCTCCACCAGCTCGGAGGCTGCTGCCCCATGTCAACACCATATTAACAGAAACTAAGCAAGACTCGCTTCTTTATAACTAACGCTAACTAAACACACTGCACCGAGTGTGACTCAGCAGGACAGAATGAAACAGACCTCGGGAAATACAAATAGAGAGAAGACATTTCCTTTATATTTTCTCTTCAGCCGGGCTCACAAAATAATAGCATTATAAAATAACAGTGTTCCTGGAAGTCTTCCAAACGCAGTGCTGGTTTGCATGAACCAGTCTGTCTCTGCTCCTCCGGCTCTTCTTCTTCTTCTCAATCAGACATTACAACTCATCTGAGGATCTCCAGAGCCGACTGCATTAAAAAAAAAAAAAAAAATGAAGAAAAAAAAAAAAAACCTTGCACTCATTAGAGCTTTTTTCATACAGAATTAGGAGGGAATATATCCCAGCTAATGCTTTTGTATTTGTGCCATTACTATTTTCATGGATATTTAACAGTTGAATAGGGTCCTAGCACTGAAGCTGCAGGAATCCTCGAGAGTTTGTTAGAATTATTCTTACTACTACAAATGTTTTGCCATAAACGTAGACAGGCAGAAGAAACCATTAGACTTAGAGAGTTAAAATTTGGCACTCAGATCCCCTTTGCCATCCACTATTTAGAAAAGGAAAATGGCCCCTGAATGGTGGCCCAATTGTACCTTGTTAAGATTTAGATCTAGACTGAGACGGAAACGTATTGTTCGAATATTTCTTGGTTTAAGACAGATCAAGTGCCCCATTAGGGCCACCCATTTCAGCCTAAGAAAAATGTCCCACCATGTAGAATTTTCTTTACAAACCTACTTTTCTAACTCTTCCTAGGGTCAGTTTGATGCACACGAACTTTGGGGTGAATAGTCAGCTCCGCCTATCACAAGGCTATCAAAAGAAATATATTAGCCAACAATCCACATGGTTAATATTCATTAAACGAGCTTAATCATCTAAACGCAAAGTTGATTGTACAGTATTTGCTCGCTGGTTTCAAAAATTTTATTCAACATACGTGCATAATATCATTTTTACCATGTGGAACCATGTTCAGAAGTTTCATTTCACATGCAGCACAGGTCATGAATGCTATGAGCTAAAAATTGAAAGTGAATGTTTGACTTTGGAATGATAAGCGCTCACGCATGCAGCTGAAGATGTTCGTTTAAGGTTTCGAAACATTCAAAATAGCAGAAAATGTAACTTGTTTTAACTTAAAAATATTTAGACTGTAAATCAAATGTTGTAAAAACTGTGGAATTTGGTGGCCTTAGATGAAAGAAAGCTACTGTATGAGGAGATCATCCAGATTTGGGAAATGAGGTCCATGAGGGGTGTGGCAACCAAATTTTTGTTTTTCATACAGTACACATCTTATTTATTTTAGAATGTGCAGAAAACATAAATTCTAATTAGCTAAAAGCAAACTTGATTTGACTTGCCATTTGATTCGCATTATTTCCAATAAACAATGACATGGGGTCTCAGTCACAGCTACAATCCGGAGAAACAAACCCTGTGACCTCAGACCACCAGGATTGAGACTTCAGTTCTTACTTTGGAGTTTGCATGTTCTCCCCACGCTTGGTGTGTGTGTGTGTGTGTGTGTGTGTGTGTGTGTGTGTGTGTGTGTGTGTGTGTGTGTGTGTGTGTGTGTGTGTGTGTGTGTGTGTGTGTGTGTGTCTGTGTGGCCTGCTTTTATGCCCCAAGACCATGTACCAGATAAGTGGTATATAGAGAATGAGTGCGAGTGAGAGAGCACTACAGTATGTGCTGTAGACTGAAGCCTAATTTATTCCTTTTGTAATCAGATACAGGCTATAAAATGTCTGACTTGCTTCTGTGCAATCACATCATAATCTAAACAGAGTTCAAGTTTTAGAATGCTTAAATGACCTAATAAAAAGAAAACAAATCCAACAGAAGAGAACTGCGTGAATGACTTGTCTTGTGATTGTTTTCCCACCGGTGATATCATGAGCGGAGACAGCAAGGAGGCTGTGGTTTAAACACCATGAATGATTCTGACCTCTGTTGATTAGACTGATGAGGTAAAAATGATGCTGAAAATTAAAGTGACAACTTGTTTCCCATTGTACCCTGCTCTAACACAGCTCCACTGGTACTGAGTGCCAATAAAACTGGCTCGTTATGGAGAAATGGTGTTGGATGGATGGTTTCAGTCTCCTCTCAAGTAATAAAATCTGTACTTCATTAAAGGGAACTCACAGTTCTGGCGTAATGACTTTCTCTCTTTTTTTTTTTTTTTTCTCTCAGTCAGTTGAACAGTCATTTTTACTTAGAAAGAGGTTTTGGGACTGAGATCAGGGTGATGCATCACTGGATTGGGCCTGATGATCTCATGTGCGGAGATGGGTTTATGGTTAAGTCTTTAACTATTTTTTTTCCCCTGTACTGTATATGATTTCGTTTTTGCTGCCCAATCTGCAGGGCAGTCTGCATGCGAGACTATGGATTGATATGGACATAATAATAATAATAATAATAATAATAATAATAATAATAATAATAATAATAATAATAAGGTTTAAGCCTACAGCCTGCTCCGTTTCTGCCTGATGGCATCATGTGGAGAGAAATGGCCTTTGCAAACACAATGTAAGATCTTCCCAGTCTTTTTCTAGGCACATTGGTCCAGACTCCTTCAGCCAAGGAAACATTACCTGGACTGTAAGATATGGTGTTAAGTTGTTACACTAAAATATGCAGTTATGGAAATTTAACCAGCATCTAATGACCAACCAGAATCTAATTAACCTAATTAAGGTCTATCGGGGCCATTATTATATTACAGAGTTGTACAGTGGCAGCATGGTGGCATAGTGGTTAGCATTTTGTCCTCCAATCTCCAGGTTTGTGTGTGAGTGTGCATGTTCTTCCTGTGCTTGGTGGTTTCCTCCGTGTTCTCTGGTTTCATCCCATGACAGATTAGGGTCGTTTCCACGTCTAAATTTCCCATAGCAGCACAGTGGCTTAGTGGTTAGCATTGTTGCCTTGCATCTTCAGGTCCTGGGTTTGATTCCCGTGTAGAGCCTGCGTGCATGGAGTTTGCATGTTCTCCCTGTATTGGTGAGTTTCCTTCCATAGTCCAAAAAACATGCAGATTAAGCTAACTAGTGTTTCCAAATTGCCCGTAGTGTGGGACTGGCAGGTCCTACCATGGTCGTACAAATGGGAATAAATACAATGGTCACCAAAGGCCTCCATGGTCCCTAGTTAGACTACAGAGGTTCCTAGATGGATGGATGGATGGATGAAATTGTCTGTAGTGTATGAGAGAATGAGTGTTTGGGTATTTGTCCAGGGTGAATTACACCTAATGCCCCAAGTCCCCTGAGATACGATCCAGGCCTCCTGTGACCCTGTGCAGCATAAGCAGTACAGAGGGTAAGTGAGTGTACAAATTACAGCAAATTTGTACAGATACAGCACATTTCTCACTTCTACGATTCCATGAAAATGGATTGTAGGTCACTTTAAAGCATAAACCATAGGAAACGAAAGTACTGCCATATGTACTTACACACAAAGAACAATAGCAAAGCAAACAATTTCTTATAGCGACATTTAAAATCTCTTGCTGTATTGGCTGTCTGAAATATGTCTTATTCTGTAAAAAAAAATCTAGGCCTATGCATCATTTGTAATTCATCAGATATATTTAAATGACCTCAATTTTGTAAAAATGTGTCCAATTTCGTTTTCTGCATTTGCAGGTAAGCATTTCCATCCTCATGGAAACTGGAGTTAATTACAGACATTTCTTCATATTTAGAGGGTCTGTCTCTTTTGGCAATAAGCACACCGGCCTGCCTCCTTTCATACAGGACATATTTATACCACTGTTCTGTCTTCTTCTGGCTGTAGTCATGGGAAATACCTGGCCTTCAAGCATCCACTTCACACACCCACTTCTATTTTATATATAACCTCAGTCACTCTTTATGGGATCATTTTCAGTATTTTCAGGCCTAACCCAAAGCTTATACATATAAACTCTGCATGTTAAAAGAACTTGTAAAAAGAACCACAGAACAAAATGCTAGGCTCACATATATTTCACACTATGGAGATATTTTACTGTGTGCAGCTGAGGGTATGTTTTATGCTATATTGTGTAGGTTGTGCTTTTATTATTGGTGTTGTACACCGAAACCTTGACAAAGCTGGTATAAGTTTCCCAAATTATAAAGATGAAATAAAGTTCTGATGTTAGGTCTTTGTTGTATTATTTGGAAGTAAAAAAAAAAAAAATAAACAAACAAACAAACCATAAAGAAAGAAGAGGAACTGCTGTGAACATCAATGCAAGAAACATCACAAGAATAAACACTCTGACATTATTAGTTCATTTGCAGCACTGAACTATGAAATACTTTTGCAAACCACAAGACATTTTTGTGTGTATGTTTATTTCCGTGCCAAAACTGAGGCCTTTTTTTCTGGACATAAACACACACGATTGCACAGATGATTTAAAATGTAAAATATGAATTTGTTTGGGGGATAGATATGCTTTCCCACAGTAGAAATTTATACAAAATTTGATATTTTAGCTTATATTATTTTGCTGCAGGCAGAAATAAATTAGTAAGTGCTCCTTACTACTGCTACCGGCCCGCTACCCCTGCCCATGTCTATGTTTATTTAGTCTAGCTAATCCTAGCCAGTGTCCTGTCAGTTTCAGCCTCCTCTGAGCGTATGTACATGTGGTCGTGTGGACATTGTTGAACTTGCGATCTGGTCTGTAGCAGAGTACCAGTAGGACACTAGTTTCTCATTCTGATCCTTGTTCAAACCTTGTCTTTTCCTTTCCCCCTCTCATTTTCTATGTCGGGTTGTTTGTCTTCTGGTCTAGTCTGGCCACTGTGAGACGGGCAGGATTTAGTCTTTGTGTACACAAAACTGCATGCCAAAGCTCTGAATGCTATTTCTGTGTTTGCATAAAGTCCAGAGAATCAGATGCTAACCTGCAGTCATGCTAACTCCTTCCAGACAGCTGCCAGACGTGCCTCATTACCTGCCTGTAATAACACAATGAACATAATTACTCAATGCGCCCACCTTAATGTGTTAAATATGGAAATGTCTACTCAGAAGAAACAATCGTACAGCATAGCAGGAAGAGCTTAGTTTCACCCAGATGTAGAAATTCCAGTCATGTTAGCTAACGTCCTCATGAACGTAAAGGTCTAATCATGTAACCCATATTCCTCAATATATTTTATTTTGATGATGAATTCAAATGTGTTCGATTCTTTAAAAGTAATAAATAAATAAACAAATATTAAAAATAGAAAAGGAATGAACCAACCGATCTTTAAGAAGATTTATTCTAATTAGAACTTGCATTTAATGAGTTCATTTCTTGGTGTGGCAGGAATTTGCACATCTGAACAAAGCAATACTGCTAGATTTCATATTTTCCTACAGTATGTATCTTGGCTTGAAGCTTAGAATCCAATCAGACTCTCAGCCTGTTTGTGAGAGAAGCTCATAACCACAGGTTTGTGTTCACACTGAATACTCCTTTCCAAACAGATCAGATGTGCAATTCTATTTGTCAGTGGGTGTTGACAAATTTATTGCCTTTACCCATTTTCCCTTGGTTCGAACACGAATACCAGTAAACAAGGCGCCACTGCTTTCAATAACAATAGCATTTGCGCTGCAAAACAATTACATTTGAACACTTTGCCTGAAAAACGAGTTTTTCATTTTGGCAGTTTTAAATGAAAAAAAAAAAGTTAAAAAAAAACATTACATCCATCAACCTCTGTAGTCCAAATAGTAAATATGTAATTTAGTATCTATCAATCAATAATTTAATGATTACCAACCAATCAATCATTCAGTTTACAGCATCCTCCTCTGCTCATTTCAGTTTTATTTCAGTAGATGATGCCAGCACCTTATCAGAGTACAGTGATACACAGAGTAACGTCTCTTCTGGCCTCGCTCAACCTAATATATGCCCATGCTCTCATAATAATATAACATAATTCCGGTTGGAGACTGGGATGTAGTAGACATATCCACATAGCAAACGCAACAGCTTTCCACATATAATGCATGTGGCTCATGTCTCTTGTACAGAAAGCGATTACAGTATCTGTCTTTTCAGTGTTGTACTGTAGTATTATCTCTCTGCTTATTTTTTCCCTTAAATATTACAGTAAAGGTGCATAATAATCCAAAAAAACAATTCTTGTTATAGTTCAAAGCCTTCAAATGGAGATTATTATTATTATTATTATTATTATTATTATTATTATTATTATTATTATTATTATCTATTTTTTAGACATCCTTGTGTGCCTGAGGGGAAAAAAGCCAAAAACCTTCTTGCAATACTCTGTCTCTAACATGCCTCTGATTGATGTGCTTCTTGATTCTGCTTAATGTGATGCTATGCTGGACATGAGGCACCAATTGTGAATTGGCTTTAAGTTTGCCTTTTTTATGTATTCCCAGCCAAAGAGATCCCATGACATCAACCCTGTCTGCCTTCCACATTACCACTCACACATTGGTCCATCAAAAAAGTTACAAATGCTGGGAATGCTGGGACAGACCTTAAAGCCAATATGGAATGCAAAACCTATAAATCATTGTTCTTGGTTACCTAAGTAGCATGATCACCTTTTTAATTATAAAAATGACTCATGTATTTAATTTAATGTAATTAAAAGCCTTAATTATTTTTTTGACTTCAGAGATTGAAAAGCTTTGTCCTGGTGGAGATTGCATGTCTTTACTATACAGTGTAATATTCTGGCAGGATCTAGCATAAGGTATTTATTTGAATTTGAATAGTTTCTGTTGTTATTGTTGTGGAACCTTGAGCTCATTTGGATGGATTTTATTTCTCTTTGTCCTCTGTGCACTTGGGCTCCTGGAAGGTTAGACAAGGTTTTTGGTTCCACCAGCTCTTGTGTTCTGTTTATAGATCCTGGAAAGAGGACAGAACCAGCCCGATATGTCTGTCTTCAGTCCTCGTGTAATAGCTGGGGGAAAAAAAAATTGCTATTTCTGTGCATGGAATGACAGCGAGTATATTAAAAAGAGAAAAATATGAGAAGGTGACAATGACAATGGCTGCCTTTACTGTTTCAAGCAATATTAAACTGCTTAACCAATCCCAAGGATGTAAGTACAAAGTAGATGTTATACGGTAGTAAAGGCTGTGGGTTGGATAAGATGTAGAGAGAGGAGAATACAGACAATCCACAAGCAGATGGCGGAAGAACAGGAATGTTCTTGGACTAAGAACACATAATGGCAATATATTTTAAAAATATATATCATAACGGCAGAGCTTGGATTGTAATTTTGCCAAATAAATGTAATCTATTAGGAAAAATGCTCAGTGGATTATATAAACTGAGTTGCTTCAACTACTGTGCCATAACTTTCATGGCACACCCATGCAGTCACTGCTTAGGCACAAAAATATCAGAGACAGGAAAAATTGTGGCAAGCTCGATCATATACACAGCCGAGGCACGCTAGGATGGAAGAGTCGGCTAATTTTATCTTTGTTTCTCTGTGGTCAGGCAGGAGAGACGGGCTTCCCTTTCAGAGCTACTGCAGAGCATTCGGTTCACATAACCAACACAAATATACTGCTTTGTCCCTGGCCTTCTCATGACAGACCTTCAAAGTACTAGGAAAGCATGAAATTATGGCGTATTGTATGTGAGAGGATAAGAGCATACTGATGTGTCTAAATGACTTTCAGGCACGAAGCGCATTGTGAAAGTTTCGCTGATCTATCAAGGTGAGGGGAAGAATCCGCCATCGACTTTATAATTTCAGAGTCTTAAAATTCCCTTTGATCTGAAGTAAGAAGACGATGTACATATGGACACTTCGTTCAAATACAACACACAGGATTATGTTTTGGGCCACGGCCAGAATATCTGTAATGCCCCCTGGCACCGCATTTACAAGTACCTAGATCTGTACCGAAGTGGAAAAATGAGACAGTTAACAAAAACAGAGGTCTGGAAATATGGTTCAATGGTAATACTGTATATGCTCATCAAGAGCTTTCTTTGCACTGATTTTCTCCCTAATCTGGTCATCACCAATTCACACGGGTTTCCTCTATCAAGAACAGGTTATGAGGGCAACATAAGAACCTCAGAGAAAGTGCCACCCACTTCCATGAGCGCTCCATGATGCCTCAGATCACTGCAATTGATATGGGAGAGCCAAAATGCAATACCCACCCCCCACCCCCCACCCCCTGTTGGAAGCATGGGTCATTTTGCACCCTAGACTCCTGGCCACCTGTTCTGCCCTCACATCATTTAACCCTAAAGGTTAACGCTAGCCACCAATCTCTACCATCCATTTTCCTCAATAATATTTATTCTCTTGGCAATGAAAGGACATCCTCAGACTACAGTGCATTACTATCCAGCGTGAACTCAACACAGCCATTCAGCTAGCCATGCTAACTGCACGCCACAAACAGGATAGTAGGACTTTATTGTAAGACTCATGGTAATGATCTGTACCAGCAACAAATGGTACAAGGATGTTGTTGTGGTCTTTCAGGACTCTTGGTCACTTCACATAGGCTGTGAAGTCAAAGACATGCTACTTGCTCTACCAATTCACAAACATGCTCATTGGACTGGTTAACATTCTGCCGGGCACTTACACAAGGGAATTGCAAAGTGAACTCTACAAAGCAACCAGCAACCTATAGAAAGTGTTCCTTAATACATTGTTCATTGTTACCAAACTTTTAGGCACATGTTGAACTGAAATCAGTGCTGCCAAGATTCTACCAGCATGTTCATTTAATGACCCGTGAAATAAACATTTTATTCCATGTTTTCACCAAAATTCACAGTCTTTACAAGGCTTCACCCTGCCACCAGGTTGCCACTGTTGGGCCCTTAAGCAAGGCCCTTAACCCTATCCGTTCCAGTGGCGCTAAATCATGGCTGACCCTGCGCTCTGACGCTGGAATATGAGAAATGAGGAATTTCACTGTGCTGTAATGCATATATGACAAATAAAGGCTTAACTTAACTTAAGGTTAAAGGTGTCTCTTTAACACCTGTGCAGAAATAAATAGCATAGCTGGGAATTACAATAACTAAAGAAAACATATATAAAGACAAAATAAATGGGCCTAAAATGGTATCTTGTTGAACACCAAACTTTACTTATGTTTGCGTAGAGAAGTTACCCTTTAAATTTACAAACTGATAATGGTCAGTCAAATGAGCCAAGAAATGGCAGTTCATACAACATTTTCTAATCTGTCAAGAGTGTAGGATGATCAGTTTTCTCAAAACCTGCTTTAACATCAAGTTTTTTGTTTGTTTTTTGATGGTGGTGAAGAGAACTGTCAATCTGGAAGATGTAGTCCTTAAAACATATGCCAACCACAGCCTAGCAGAGGCACTAGAGCCCTATGTAGGCGTCATGCATTAAGGAAGCACTTGACACTCATCAATTACTCATTTTATATAATTTTTTCTTTTTTTTTTTCAAAATCGTTGTATGCTAGTGTCTGTAGTTTTGCAGGCCAGAACTGCCAAAAACATACCGAGAAAAACAAAACGATTCCACTTATCATTTACGATTCTGCATGTATAGACTATTTAACATACAAGTATGGCAGGTTGGTGATATTATCTTCATTTCTGGCCTCACAATAGGACACTGCGCATAACATGAGATTATAAAACCTGATGTTTCATGACTTTTAAAGTAAACAGACAAAAAAGCATGTCCCTTTAGAGCACCTCTTTTCGTTCCAAGACTAAATCATTATCATCTCCACTGAACTCTTTCAATTAAAAGCAGCCAGATTCCATAAATCTTAAACAATCCTCCTTATGGAAAATCAACAAGCCAAACTCTCAGCTTTGTAGAGCAAGTCAAATATTTTTTTCTTCAGCAGAGGTAGGAACAGGCTCAAAAATGCTTGTGTTCCAAGTAAAGAAAGACTTAAATTAATAATAATAATAATAATAATAATAATAATAATAATAATAATAATAATAATAATAATAATAATAATAATGTTTTGGCACTTTTAAAAGAAAAAAGGTTTATTAAAAAAGCCATCCATCTATCCATCCATCCAGGAACCTCTGTAGCGCAAATATGGACCATAGAGGCCCATGGTGTTATTGTATTTATTTCCACTTGTTCAACCATGATAGAACACATTACAGGCAATTTGGAAATGCGAGTTAGTCTTTGGACTGTTGGATGAAACCAGAGTACGCGGAGGAAATCTACCAAGCAAACATGCAAGCTCCATGCACACAGACCTACACCACCATGGCATTCCAAATTAAACAAATGATTTATATATATATA